>PVIC010013735.1:0-37718 GCA_004025085.1 Thryonomys swinderianus | reverse complement strand
ACCATTATGCTTTGGGTCTGGATTTTCCTCCAAAGCTTCATGTCATCACAGGTGGCTTTTCCAGAAGTGATTGAAACTAGAGTGTGTGATGCTGGGAGTCAGGGTGTATGATTATTAAACAAGTACTCTAATCGGTTTGACATTGCCTTAATTCCTGTTGTTGGATAATAGGGGCAGAAAGATGCTATTAAGGTCCCTTACTGCTTTTGCTACAGTGTGGGCCACATAAACTGTTTCTTCTCTGTGACACTCCTCTGCCATGGTACCCCCCCCCCCTGCCTTGGAGTGAACTGATTATGGACTGAAACCTCTTCCAACCTTTGAACCAAATAAACTTTTTCTCCTTTAACTTTGGGTATTGGGTATTTTGTCACAGTAATGAAAGAAAAATAACTAATTCACACATCACAGACCAATCATACTTCAGCTAAACCATAAAGGTCAAGTAATTCCAGGCAGCACTTACTTATCTATGACCCTAGAACTCTAGGAGAAGGTAGCAGAAGAAGTGCAAATTTGAGCCCAGTGTGAGCAACCTAGAGACTTAGCAAAATAAAATCTAAAAAGGGCTAGAAGTTTAATCCCTATGACTACACAGGAGAGAAGAAAAGAGGGAAAGAGAGGAAGGAGAAGGAAGGACAGAAAGAGTAAGGAAAAGATGGGGCTGGGTATTTAGCTCAGTGGTGCCGCTGTCTGCCTTACAAGTGCAAGGTTGTGAGTTCAATCCTGGATATTGCAAAACAAAGTAAAACAAAACAAAAAGAAAATAGAAAGAAACAGAAGAAGAAGGGAAGAAGAGGAGGAAGAAAAACTTTAGTTCAATAAGTAAGTTATTGAACAGGAAGCCTGATACCGCCGCATGGAGTCCTTTCATAGCATCAGACAAGAGCCCTCGGGAAACACAAAAGATGCAGCGCATCTAGTAGCAGTACTTTCTAGCAGCATGAAATGCAGGACTGCATGGTCATCAACAAGTGGAATGGCTGCTTCTAAAGTACACTGGGCAAATCCAGCATGCAAGGACCCTGTAGCAGAGCAGCATTGCCCTTGCCTTAAATCTGGGCACAATGGACACAGCACCTGTCAGAGAACAGCCTCCAGGACCAGATAACCAGGACCCGGAACCCAGCTCCACCAGCACAGGACCTCGAACAGGTTTCTTAATCTCTCTGTCCCAGTTTTCCTAAGAGTAAATTGCAAATAATTAGCCCTACTCTCATAGCATTGCAAATACTTCTGAATCAATATTCAAATATAAGATACTATAAAGCACACGGGACAGCACCAGACAAAAAGAACATACAACGCAAAGGCTCATTACTGTATCTTCAACAAAAAGGAAAATGTTAGAAAAGCTCGGCCTTTTCAAAAAACTCGACTTCAATACAACCACACACTGTGCTAATTGAGTTGTAGAATTTGACACAGCTTCTTCACAGTAAAAAAAAAAAAAAAAAAAAAAAAAAAAAAAAAATGTGGTTGCCTTTTACTCTCCTGCTTCCTCGCATTTTCTCCTCTGATCTTTGTACAAAGATTCTTAGAGCCCACACCGGAGTTTTCACAAATGTAACATCACTGCAAGAGCGGGAAGCTTTCCTGAGCTTTCTGTCTCCCTCTGGGCAACTCAGGAAACTTCTTTACTCACCCCCCCCCCCCAGGATGCTGGCAACACCTTTCAAAGTCAGGAGCAAGGGTGGTAACAAGGTGAGGCTGCACTTCAGACAGCCAGACTTATGCTTCAGATATCCACACTATCCAGATTCCCCACAGCCTCTCTGAGCCCCGCGCCAAATGTCTGCACATCACCCCCTCCGAGTTGTGTCCACAGAGGGTCATCTGTGGCATGAGGACACCAGCACTCCCTGCCATGCTACCCTGGTCCTGGTGTGGTCCACCCAGACTTCCTGGGGCGCAGGCTCATTCCTATGCCCTCTGACATGAGGTGGGCTGCTCTGCTCTGCTCCTAGTGAACTTGTTTTCACAGCCACGCCCACAGGTTCATGGTGTGTCTTCTGATCGCTACCAGGGACTGACAAAAAAAAAACTCACACCACCCTCCAGTCTGTCCATTCAGAGTAGCTTCCTGCCTAGCACATCAACAATCAGGCTAAAGGACCCCTGTGTAGTAAGTTGGCGATAGTCAGAGGAGTCCCTGGAATTGCAAAGGCTCCTCACTGAAGTCTTTGCAGCTCAGCTTCTTTCCAAGGACACTGAGGAAGGGAAACTCCCAGGACATTCTGGAGAATTATAGGCTGAGAATTTTCAGTATTCTCAGGATTGCAAAGCACATAAGTGTTTGTGCAGACTTCTGGCTTTCTCCTGATTCACATTTCTTTCATGAGTTAGAGAAGTTACCTCCTCAACTTTCATTTAAAAAAAAAAATTTTAGTAAGGACAAAGTCTCTTCACCTCAGGACAACTGGCTGCAGAGGCTGAGCAGACAGCTCACTCGCTAGGAGCCACCTCTACCCAACTCACCATCAGGACTCCAGACTCGTACATGGGTCTCTAGACATTGCGAACTACTGTGGAATCCAACTTTCCAAGTTACTGAAAATGGTAGAACCTACAATGCAAACTCTGGAAGTGCCAAGGGTCAGAATTTAGACCACTGAACTTCCACCCCAAGAGAGTTCAAAGTATCTCCTGCTTGTCTGGGGCTGACAAGCCCCTCTCCTCTCCTACGCACCAAGCAGGACTCCTCAGAACACGAGAGCTTAGGGTCCAAGTCTACACGAGCAGGTCTGGCAGCAAGATAGGCCTTCACTTTCTTCCCAAAGCAAAGAAAGTCAGTGAGCACCTTTGTTCTTGGAGTGCAGCTTTATTCTTTATGTTTCATGTGAAAGCCACCCTTTCCTCAAACATCTTTATCCCTGCTGATCATCTCCCCTCCTCACCCACAGACTCGCTGGAAATTTAGATCATGACAGAAGAACAGAGGGGGCTGCTGCGCATGGCCTAAGAAGTTTGGTAGGGAAGAAATGTTTCAATTATTTGCAGGGGGGCTGTGTGCTTTAGAAATTCATCTTATTTAATCTTTGAACTACTACCAAAGAGGTTTAGTAACTTCTCCAAGGTGAGATAACTCCCAAGGGACAGACTCAAGATAAAAAACCATATGTCTCATCATCCAGAGCTTCCTCTCTTCACCACCACCCCATTCTACTATAACTGTCTGGTTACATTCCACTGTAACAGTGCGGTAGACTCCAGGCCCACGCCAGAGCTCTGGTGTAGTTATTCTGATCCGCCAGCTGATGTCAAGCAGTTGCTGATGGAAACAAATCCAACTTCTTCAATCAAAACTGGACTCTAATGCTGGCAATATGCTGGTCTCCAACTCCTGGACTTTACTTCCTTTCTGCAGAAGTTCAGTCTTCCAGTTAAATTAGCATTCATCCAACTAAGATCCCTCCAGACTGCCTTCTCCTAAAAATGCACCTATTTTCTTCCCCCAATAATCAATCCTACCTAACTACTCCAGCAAAATGAAACATGAACCTTTCTCTCTCAGATCCCCTTAGTTTGATGTAGAATGTTGGATTCTTTGTAAATACCCAAAGCAGACTTGTTTCTAAACCTCTATTACAGTGTTTTAACTTTCCATTCTATAACGCAGATACACAACACAGCTTATCATTTGGGGGAGAATTTTTAAAACACTTTACAAAACATTATCTCTGTACAGCCCAGCATACCTAGTGCAGGGCAGTACACAATGAACCTATTCAACAAACTCCAAGACGTCCTCACAGTGCAACATTGCCTTATTTTGCAGTGCTAATGATTGACCCCAGTTCTTTCCCATACTATGCATCCATATTGCCACCTTCAGAGCTATGTCTGTGCCTCATCGCGGACAGGTGTTCTACTAGTAATGAAGACTGAAAATGGTTATTAGCAGTAGCAATAATCCCAACTTTTGAAGATTCGACAGGTTGATGACTACAGACTACACCAATTATCTAACAGAAAAAATAAACATTTGCTTTCTGTCCTCTTAAGAATCTCAGTATCACAGAGGAAAACTAAGGAATTCTTCAACAACTAAAGTGTCTGCATTTTACCTCTTCTCTGAAAGTTACTACACATGAAAAGCCAGCCAGGCAAATCTTAACTTTCTAGAGGAACAAACAGTGCTATCACTAATCACAGCTCTGAGCCCTCCTGGTCGGTTTGGAAACTCAATTTCTAGCCTGAGAGATTATAGGGGAACCCAGCAGCTGACAGAGGAAGGAGGTTTCCTCCAAAACAAGATCTGGGGGCCAGAGATTTAGCTCAGTTTTTCTGGTGCCTGCCTAGCAAGCACAAGGTCCCTGGTTGATCCCTGGTAACCACATACAACAATACTGGGTATGGGTATCACATACCACAGGGCTGGGTGTGGTGGCTCACATCTGTAAACCAAGCACTTGGAAGGCAGAGGCAGGAAGATTGCTGAGCTCCAGGCTTGTCTGGGCTACACAGTCAGCTCAGGGCCAGCCTGAACTACAAAGTGAGACCCTGTCTCAAAAAAAAAAAAAAAAAAAAAAAAGATCTGAGCATGTATTGTCTTTGCCTTTGAAAATGACATCAGAGAACTTCCCACAAAAGTATAGGTGTTAAGAATCCATTTATACATGGTAGCTTTGCACTACAATATTCTTTGGGTCAAATTTTATATGTCACAGTAAATGCACACCCATGAGGCCACCGATCTCTTCCTCAACTTCATCACTCAGAAAAATCACACAATTCCCATTCCCGTGACTGGGCAAAGCCATTCTTTCTACAGCTCCTGAAGCTACTGATGACCCTAGCTTTCAAATTTCCATTCTGAATTTTAAAATTACCAAGTTTGACCATTTACTTCAGTTTGTCATCTAGCTTGGAAAAGCAGCTGATTCATCTTTTTTTGAACTAGTTCCATGAATTTAAATTGAGTCTAATGTCAATAATGTAGATATACAAGAGTGTTAGCCAAATAAGCCATTCATAATATTCATTATAAAATCAACAAATTTTCTGTGCAAGTAAATGTTAAGGATTTGTACAGGAGTTATAACTAAAATGCACTAATAATTTAGTCATAACACTAAAAACATTTTCATATGCTTACAGTGCCTAAAGTGGCACATTCCATGAAAACAAAACTACTACTGAACTAAGTATGTTGGGAACAATCCTGTTTACAAGAAATAATTGGAAGGTCGAAACTGACCGGCCCTTCCTGGCTGCCTACGGACTTTGGACTCAACTCACCTTCACCCTAGAAACAAGGATTCTGGTGGTCCCAGGTGCTGTGATGCTTCAGGGCGGAGCTAGCCATTGCCTTGTCTGGCCTGCCCTCTGAGTCTTTGTGACATTTTGTTACTCTAGAGATCCTGAATAAAAGGTGTGGCAGGCTAGAGCCTGGGGTCTTTTGCTACCCAGAGTAGCATGGATCAGGCTCAAGCTCAGCTTCTCTAAGCCCTATTTCTGCCTGATTATTTCTCCATGTACCGTCAACTCACAGGAGACTAGAACCTAATGCAAAGATTCTAGTTACATTCCCTTCCCGTTTCCCACATAAATACATACCCATTAGAAAGATTATCCCTAAAAAATACTGTGCCTCAATGGAAAACACTTAGATATTTGATGTGGCTGATCAAGAGGCTACATTCGTATCCGTATCTCAAGTCTTTCATCAACATGTGTTCTCCAAATGCACAGTGATTCATGTTTAAAGAGTAAAACACTAACAATTCAGGCAGTGAAGCAACTGACGGTTGACATTACTCATAACCACAATCTTAGGAACTATAATTAATATATTCCTTATTTACTTTCTTCCAAGATGGAACAAATAAAATGTTCACAACTGTAAGTGCTCACCTTGAAAAAATCAGGATATGAATCAATAATACAACACAATGAAGATGTATCACCTTTTATTTTCCACTCAAAAAGTATTTCACCCTGATGTCAAGAGCTTAACATATAAAACAACCTAGAAGATTCACAATAAATCAAATAATTTTATGTGCTTGCACATTAGGAAGTTTTCCTTAATCCTTTAAAACTGTAAATTCACTTCACCAATATCATTTATTTGACACAAACTATTATTAGGTTATTTTTAAAGGATCTGGTTGTATATAAAATACTACCTAACCATTTTACCTCTTCATACTTACATACTGGGTTAAATTTCTTTGATGACCGATACATGTTATATTATTACACAAACTTCACAATTTAACAAGTTACTTAAATGAGATGGGGACAAGGCAGGTTTAAAAGCAAGCGAGAAGTAAATGACCCCAAAATAGTCATATTCAATATAAATACACTAACACACTGTCCCTAAGCCCAGCCCTAGATAGAGCTACGCTGAATTTGGCTGCAGCTCTTATCAAATGATGAAGGAAATAGAAACTCAGGGAAAGAAGACAGAGGATCACACAGCTCAGGGCGTTAGTCATCTCAAAGGAGAGATCTATCTTGACTCTAAAGGAATTATTTTGCTAAGTAAGCGGCTTTCTCTTAATGTACCTTTCATTCCTTTTTTCCAAGATGTTCAGATTATTAGAACTTCAAGTGAGAGCTTGAAGGGCACGTCTCCCTCTCCAAGCGTTGAAGTTACTGCCCAAGAGTTCACAGAACAAAATTTTATGGGACTTTTTTTATTTCGGTACTACCAATTAAAATCTAGAAGAACTTCAGGCCAAACAGGAACTTCCAAGGCCACCCAACAAGGAAGCATGGAGAAGCGTGTGAACTGAGCTTCCCCACAATAACAACAGACCAAAGGTCTCTGGTTGACACCTCATGCCTGAACTGCAGTTCTGTCCCACAGTCAGTTTGCAGGTACCCAAAGGCTACTGAGAGGGTGCGTGCCCTCTAGCCGTGGCTCCCACACCTGAGCCTGCTTGCCTGTGGTGGCCTCTCCAGTCCTCGGCTCTTCCTGCTGCCAGCTCCACTGCCCTGTGTGTCAGGTTTGGCCTCTCCGTGTGGCCACAGAGGCCCAGACTGTGGCTTCCTCAGCCCTGGCGCAGCCAGAGGGCCAAGTTCCTGCTGCCCAGCTGTCCCCTCCCAGGCTGCTCCAATTTTCTCTGGTGGATAATGGCACCGGGAGCTCCTCACCTTCCTTAGATTGAGATCTAGATGGATCCAAGAGGAGGGCTGGGCTGCCTGAGCATTTCCGTCAGTTTTGCTTTCACATTATCAAGTGTCTTTTTTCTTTACAAAATGTGTATTTGCTTCCTTCTCTCATATGAGGCCACTGCCCCGGGAGTGAAGCTTACCTAAGCAGTCTCTTTCCCAAGACTGCTCCACTGTGCCCTGGGTCCCTCGTCTCACACACACCGTGCTCCCCACCCTGTCGTCCTGCTCTGGGTCTACAGACTCGGCTGTTTCTGATGACCTTCCATGCAAGCCATTTGTCCAATTTTAGAGAAATGATATGTCACGGAGCTTAAAGTGGCACAGAATTTTAGGGAACAAATTTGAAAGCACACAAAAAACTCTACCTGGCAAAGGGAAATGTCAGATGGCATCCCGGGAAAGGAGGAGCATTTGGGTGGACACAGCAGTCTATTTTTGCTAAGACTTGCAATTTGTGGCAGCAGGACATTTATGGGCTCATGTCACACAGGGCCACCTTGGCCAGGAAATTCATTATTTATAAGACAGGTCTAGGATAAGGACCAAGAATAACCAGGCCCCGTCCCTTCAGTTTTCTGACCGATTTCAAAGTGCTTTGCTTTAGGACAGATACTCCCTAAAGAACTGCAGTGACTGGATCACTTGGGCAATATTTACCAACTAAAAAAATCTAAAAGCTGAGAAGACCCAAGGCTCAAAGACAGTCACGTGGACAAGCTCTCCAGTCAGCCCTCACTCACCACCTTCTTAAACATGCTGAGGGATTTAATCAAAAGTGCTTTTGAGACACCAACCAGCCCAGTTTATTTTGAGATCTCCAAGTTTGTAGGAGGCCTCGACTTTAAAAGTCCTCACAGTCCCCAAAGTGTGTGAGTTTGCAAAATGGAAAGAAGCTGTTCCTTCCCCACTGCAAGAACCCAGGGCCTCACAGCCAAAGAGCACGGCCCACTCGGACGTCACTGGTAAATTTCTATGTGACCAATGGGTAGTGAAGCCATGAGAACGTCTGGAACAGACCTACAGACCATGCGAAGTACAGGCAAGTCTGTCTGTTCAGCCTTCACAGGAAAATACAACCTCTGATGGCCATGATGAGGTTCAGGGGTGGGAGGGTCAGGGCATATCTTATGTCCCACTGCTTCCAGCAGTTTTGCAAGAGTTCCCAGTCCACACATAAATGCTTACCAATAGGGACAGAAGAGAGGCTCCACCCAGGGCTGTCTCCTGCTTGTGTCCATCTACAGGAGCCCAACTGCTGTCTCAGGTCCTTCAGCCCCACACCACCATGGCCTCCCAGACTTCTGGAAGGCCCAGATCACAGTAGACATCCCCCATGAACTGAGGCCCACAGCCATCCAGACATGAAACTGCTCATTAAACTTACTCTAGACCCAACGCTGGAATAAAATAAAATGGGTTCAAATCAGAGTTGAACTAGGACCCAGAGTTGATCTGGGTCCAGCTGCTCTATGTACCTGAGTCTTCTCCGCCTTAAGAGGAAGATGTCCTCACCTTAGCAGTATTAAATTCTATTTTAAAGGGATCACACAGAATGCTCAGTAGGTACTTGCTTTTCTTTGCCTTTGTGATATAATTTGTCTCAGTTACATGAATAACTGACTGCAGAATACAAGAAGCTGCCTCAAGACTGTATAAACTTGTTTACTAAATGGCAGAGTTTGGTAAACTGCTCGTTCACTGCAGGGAATAGTACCTGGGTGCCTAGAAATTTCCCAAAGTACCTACTTTTCTGGCTATAAATCACACAGAATCCAGAGGCAGAGGTTCCTCTAAATACTAAAAGGTGAAAATAATCCCATGAACATCCAGACATTCAAATATTCTCTTATACTTTAACTTGTATAACTTTAACTTCCAAATACCACATTCAGTTCATGGAATCTAGAAACAGAACTATTTCTATAAATGGGACAGGACTGAGGACCTTAGAGAAAATTGATTAGATCTTAATTCCAAGCCTGCCAATTATTTTGCAGGGCAACCTCAGGGTCTTCACCGATCTGTACTCGTGTTTCTGCCTCTATAAAATGGATTAACCACCAATGAACTGGGCCACATGCATTAAAAGAGGTGAAAGGACCTCCCAGCTTAGTGGCAGTGGTCCTTACCCGCACATTCTACCAAAAAGAGAAAAGAAAAAACCTGAAAGTGTCCCATTCTTAAAAAAAAAAAAAAAAAAAAAATATATATATATATATATATATATATATATATATATATATATATAAAATACAAAAACCTAATATCATATTCAAATGTGAGGTGCTTAAAATTCTGCTAACTGAAGATGAAACAATTAGTAAGATTGTGTCATTTCTAAGCAATAACATACATAAATCCACAGTACTGACACTATGTGTCTTTGAACATGTTTCTGTCCTACTAAAAATGTACCAGTTATAGTTTCATCACATTTGTATCTAAAGTGTCGCAGTGGGTTTTGGGGCATAGATTTTTCCTTATGAAATATTTATTAGGTAGCCAGGCACTTTGGAGCCTCCTGTAATCCCAGATTTCTGGGAGGTGGAAGCAGTAGGGCCACAAGTTCAAGTTTAGCTTGGGCAACTTAGTGAGACCCTGTCTCTAAAGAAAATAACTGAAAAGGGGCTGGTGGTATAGTTTAGGGCAAAGGCCCTATGTTCCATCACCAGTACCACAAATTTTTTAAAAGGTAAAGACTGTTTGATTGAGACTTTTATTAAAAGAGTCTCAAGGGCCAGAGATTTAGCTCAGTGGTTCCAGTGCCTGCTTTGCAAGTGCAAGGCCCTGAGTTCGATCCCAGTAACCACATACAATGCTGGGCATGGTGACTCACGCCCACCAGCCATCAATACCACATACCACAGTGCCGGGCATGGTGGCTCATGCCTGTAATCCCAGAACTCAGGAGGCAGAGGCAGGAGGATTGCTGAGTTCCAGGCTTGCCTGGGCTACATAGCGAGCTGAGGGCCAGCCTGAACTACAAAGCGAGACCCTGTCTCCAAAAAAAAAAAAAAGAGTCCCAAATATTTTACTATTTCCCAAGTATCCAATGTTCAACATTTTCTACATATGAAGAGACAGCAATATTTTGAGATTTCACGGCTTATTTTCCCCAAATGTTGGTAATGTGTTTTCCCCAAAATAAGGGCTTCTAAATCAAATAAATTTATAATGTACTATTTTGCTTTGGACAAAGTCTTCCTTTATCTGTTTGGCCCACAAACTACTCCTGGAGGTCGTATGGGCTGTGAGACAGTCTGTGGGATTGTTTAAACACAAATACTGGCCTACAAAGCCCTTCTTAGCAGAACATTTATTAATAGTTTTCCACACATAATCTGGGAAACAAGGATCTAACTCACACCAATTTATGGAAGAAATTTTGCTTTAAGCAGATTAACAAAGTATTAGTCTCTCCTGAGATGTGCACATAGCTATTAAAATGGGCTTTCCATCCTAAGAAGCCAGAGCCTGGAGTTTAGTCTTCCAGCTAGGCTCAAAAAGGAGTCATAATGTAGAATAGGAGAGAGAAAAGTTGTGAAATCATACTTCCCCAAATGACACTAAAATCATAGGAATTAGTTGGTGCCTGATGTGACAAAATACATCTTCGTTCCTATGGATGATTAACTTAAATTTATGCACTAGTAATCCTCACCAAAGATACAAAGTATTTTTAAACAAATATTAACACCTCCTTTTAAGGAATTCTCTTATTTTAGAGAAAAACTTTCCCCTCCCTCCAGATTTAAGAGGGTTTTCTAGTTAATTTTCTCTCTCCATTTTTGAAGGACGTGTGGCAAGAAGCCAACAGACCTTAGTAGTAGACACAGTGAAGCAAAAACTTCTGAACAAGAAACAGGATCCCTGAGAGTGATGCTATGTGACCAAGGAAGGGACGGTGATGTAAGTCACTGGGTGACCGCTAACTATTGTTATAGAGTACAGTAGGGAATCCAAGTAACTCATGTTCTGAAATATTCATTTTTATATAGCCTCTGAGATGTTGTCCAGACATAATGTAGGATAGCAAAAAATATTATGTCTTCCAACATACTACCTATCCCTGTGCCCGGTGGTCCTTCAGAACAAACTTCACTGGATATAAACAGGCTGTGACAGGCTGGCTGCCAGAAAATGGAAGGGACAGCGTATTTATCATTCTATAAATGGTAACAGCAAGGTAACACTTGGGGAGAACCTACCTTATGCTAGACCCTGTCACCTTCTCTACTCAGAATACCTCAATCTTGCAGGAGTGCTTTCCCCAAATTCAAATCGGCACTTGTGCCTAAGGTCAGTTCTTATGTTTTGATAACAATATTGAAAATCAAGAATACATTTTTGATAGGAAGAAAATAAACGATACATGATAAACTTTCTATAAACAGCAAAAACCCAATCCTCCAAACTATCAAAAATTATACATTTCACAAATATAGATGGTGCTAGCATTTAGGATAAAGAAAAATACCAGCCGGGCCAGAAATTTAGCTCAGTGGTTCTAGCGCCTGCCTCGCAAGTGCAAGGTCCTGAGTTCAATTCTCGGTAACCACATATAATGCTGGGCATGGTGACTCACACCCACCAGCAGTCAATACCACATACCACGGTGGCTCATGCCTGTAGTCCCAGTACTCGGGAGGCAGAGACAGGAGGATTGCTGAGTTCGAGGCTTGCCTGGGCTATATAGTGAGCTCAGGTCCAGCCTGAACTACAAAGTGAGACCCTGTCTCAAAAAAAAAAAAGAAAAATACCAGCCTCTACTGAAGACATTTTAAAGTCCGAGGATAAATACACAAAGTATGTACAGTATACTATTGGAAGTACTGATGCTAAAGTTTTGTTTAAGAACAGTCCTAATAAGATCAGGAAAAGCAGGCAGGGCCAGAAACCAGGCTGGTAAAAGGCTAGCCTGCAGCCAAAGACAGCCCTGTCTTCCCCTCCCTGCAAGGCCAGGCCACACCTCCACGGAGAGGCAAATCCTGTTCACTGGATCCAGCCTGTGACTAGCTGGCTAAGAGAACACAGCCATGGACTGCAGTGACTTCCGAGGCGAGGTCGTAAGAAGCCAGGTCATAGGTTTCATCCCAACTCCGCCTCAGGAAACTGGCTGTGGGACTGGTCAGCCAGAGCCTAAAATGTGTGACACCCCTGAGCTGGGGAAAGCCCGAGCTGGCCACAGAGAAACTACAGGAAATGAAGACAAGCCCAACAAGCTGGACATCAGAAGAAGCCTCTGACCTCCCACCTCCCAACATGATGGCTCTGAAAACTCCTGTGAGTGCGACCCTCCAGAATCACGGCAGGGAATGACCGTGTGCAGTCCACGAGCTCTGGGGTGACAGGTTACACAACCAAGGACACTTGGAGCCACCAACTGCTTTTTCATGATAGAGGCCACAAAGGGGTGCTTGGGGCAGCTCCCACCTACAGATGTGTGGTCTTGGCATTTTAAAATTCTAGCTAATATTTTAAAAAATCACCCAGTTTTTCTTAGGCATGCACTTTGCCATCCCTCCCTGCGAGGTCTCTATTGACTCTAAAATATATAACCTTGCTCCGAAACCTGGCCAGCAAGGGATTAATACATTCATATAGTTACCTAATTATACACAATGGGAAGACCATGTAATTACATTACAACGTGGTATGATTCAGCACTGCTATAACCGAAAGAGCTTCAGACTGGTAATAGAGTATATAACCCCATTTTCAAGGATTAAAAGTGAAGCTCTGTTAATAGAGTATATAAAACCTCATTTTCAAGGATTAAAAGTTATCAGTGATTTTTTTAATATGACACTAGGTAGTTTTATTTCAACCTTCCCCCTCAAAATCCTCTATCAGATAATAGGCCATAGTTTCGACTGTATTATTTGGACAAAGAGTAATGAGCAGGCACACACTGGTAACTCTAGTAAAAACATTAATTATAGAATACATTAATCAAGTTACATGTTTCTAGACCACCTATAAATAGCCTATGTACCTTTCAATTTCCAGTAGCCAACTTACCTTTTCTGAACCAGTCCTCATCTCAATTACTCAACAACTTTTTTAAAAAATTCTGTATCACAAAAAAGGAAGCAGCTTTAGGGTTTCCTAAATAGGAAGCTAGAATAGCTGTTCTAGAATCCATTTGAATTTTACTATAAGCTCCTTCAGAGTAGGAGTTCTTATATGAGTTTTATTCCCAGGTTTATCATTTGTACTCAGTAAAGAATTTCAGTTTAATTAAAACATTAAGTTTTTTAATACTTTAAAATTTAAGCTGTTGGATGTTTACCTTGAAACCAATTGTGACTTTTCCAAATTTCTTCTTAGGTAGGATCTTAATTTTATGCTGTTTATCAATAAAATATAATCTCTATTACTTTTTTCACTATAGATAGTACCAGACAAGCATTAGCATTCAGATACACCAGCTCTCTAATACCAAACCACCGCAATTTCAAAATTATGGTTAGTTTGAATCCCAGACTTTTCTGCACAGTTCTAGCTTTAATAGCAGCATAGCATTTCTCACTTTATTAAATTACAGATATTCTAACTCTAATCTGATTCTAATTCTAATCTGATTCAACTGGGTCACAAGAAAATACATCAAGTTCCACCTCTGCAAACCTTCCAAAAGAAATGACATAGACAAGACACATGTTCAGAAACACTAAATAGTTTTACCCTCCACTTAGTTCAAGATTCTACTTGAGTTTGCAAAGTTTGTCTCAGAACACATTTTTCCATAGCAACAATGCCACAAATAAATGACACAGAGTTTTCTGGCAAATAAAAAAAAAAAATTTGTTAATGTGCAGAACGGCAGAACCGGAGGAAGGAGATGGGATATGGCACTCCAGAGGAATCTGGGCGGGGAACACATCACCCAAATCTGTGCCATAGATTCTCTGGCTAGCTCTGCTCCAGGAAACATCACTCCCTGGTTACAAGGTCAGTAATTGTCCATAAAGCACCTGAATACATTTTAAAGGCAAATTTCATGAAAGATTAGACTTTTCTCAAACACTTTAGCCAAACTGAGATACCACTCCTTGTACCTGCAACTATTCAAATCACTTTGCTCTTTGAGGAATGTGAGCAAATAACGTTTCTTTGATCCACACTGAGTGATTTTTCTCCTGTACTAAAGACACCATAGGATTTCTAAATTTGCAACCACCCAACAAAAATACAGAAGATATTCCAAATGGTCACTTAGACCTAACCAGTTCAATGCCTCTAAAACCCTTGTTAAGAAATCTTTCACATGGGCCGGAGGGTTAGCTCAGTGGTTCCGGCGTCTGCCTTGCAAACGCAAGGACCTGAGTTTGATCCCCGGTTACCACATATAATGCTGGGCGTGGTGGCTCAAGCCTGTAATCCCAGCACTCGGGAGGCAGAGACAGGAGGATTGCTGAGTTCGCGGTGGCTTGCCTGGGCACCATAGTGAGCTCAGGGCCAGCCTGAACTACAAAGCGAGACCCTGTCTCCAAAAAGAAAAAAAAAAAAAAATCTTTCATAGTATTGCTTATAACATATTCTAGGATTATTTTCAAAATAAAGTAGAAGACTAAAGGAAAACTCACTTTCCAACCCATTTACAAGCTAGTCTTATACATGCTTTTTAATAGCATTTCCAAACTCATCCAATATCTGTCAATAGCCTTCAACTACCCTTCACCCTCACAGGAAATGCCACGTCCTCAGTCTAAGGGCTCTTCCCAGGACGTGATACATGTTAACTCAATTTTCAAAACCTGTGTGGAGCCGACTCTCTCTCCTCTATTTAGTCAAACTTCTCCTAACTTCCCACAGTGGAACGAGTTCTCTTCTAAGGCTTCAGTATAAATTCCCCACCTAAAAAACTCCAGTGAGGCCCCCCCACACCTCATTGCTGTACCTTTGAGGATAGATAGCAAACAACTCATGTGCAGAGTAAAGCCAAAAGTTCAGTGTGACAACACTGGTAGAGTGAAATGTGTGGGGAAATTTTACAACCCCGGACTGAAAGAAATTAATAATAATGCTCTGCATACATTTTTATGATTAACCAGGTCACGTAGAAAAAGAGTATTTTTATGCTGACTTCACCAAACAGAAAACACATGAAGCTATTGGGGCTCGAACATATGAATGACACCATATCCTTCCCACAGGAATCTGCCTGACCCATTGGCCCCACTTCTCTATAAAGACCAAAAATGGCCAAATTTTATGCCACTGGGGAATCAACTCCGGCCTGACCCAAGAAACTAACTCACCAAATCTGACATCCACTTTAAAATGTGGAGCAAGGGCCAGAAATTTAGCTCAGTGGTTCGGGCACCTGCCTCGCAAGCGCAAGGCCCTGAGTTCGATCCCGGGAACCACATACAATGCTGGGCGTGGTGACTTAGGCCCACCAACAATCAATACCACATACCACAGTGCCAGGCATGGTGGCTCAAGCCTGTAATCCCAGCACTCGGGAGGTAGACAGGAGGATTGCTGAGTTGGAGGCTTGCCTGGGCTACATAGTGAGCTGAGGGCCAGCCTGAACTACAAAGCGAGAACCTGTCTCAAAAAAAAAAAAAAAAATGTGGAGGAAAGGGATGGGTTGGTTAGCTCTGTGATGGAAGAAGACTGAGATGCATGCGTGAAAAACCATCACATTCACACTGGAATGATGAGAAAATAGTCAGCAGATAGGACATCGCATTAAAGAGAAGCAGCAGTTTGGCCCTAGAGACAGCACATGACCAGCCACGGAAGGCACAAGAGAGATGCTTCCCGTCCCCACAGCCCAGATCTCTGTGATAAACCCCACCTCCCCTGAAGAAATGTTCAGTGCTCTTTGAAGCTAAGGAACTATGAAAAACAAGTGCAAATGTGATGTGGTTTCCCACTGTCTACAAAGAAATTTGGATACTTGGTGGACCTGATGCAGAAGACTCTAAATATAGTAACTGCTGCACAGTTTTCCAGTTTCTGCTAATTTCTTATAATAAAATAAACTTGGCTGGCTGACATGATAAACACAGAAGTCAAAAGTATGTGTCTTCTGAAGATCCAGATGGCATCCATCCAGCTCCCCTGTCCTATCTTCTGCACAGAGACTCAACCTCACCTTCTGAAAGGGGGAAGTTTTTATACTCTCTCACTTTATCAAAAGAAAACAAGAAACCTACTAAGTGTCACATGGAATAAAATTTTTACAACAACCATTCCAGCTCAAAATACTCAGAAATGCTAAGTTTGGGTCAGGACAGTAAACTCTACGAGAGGGAGCTCAGCTGAGGATCGGAGTCACACCTGCCCTCGCGAGTGTGGTGACCACACTGTTCCAAGCCCACTGTGACCAACAGCATGCAGCCCTGAGCCTCTGAGATCCCAAGTTCACTCTCAGTCACACTACAAGAAGGGCCAGGAGAGAACTTCGGCCAGAGCTGAATCCAAAAGAGGCCGCCAAGGGAAGTGAGAATTCATGTGTGGGTAAGGAACCCTCTCAGGGAACTTCCGCTTCGGCCAAAGACAGTCGTGGCCATCAGGGTGCCAGGAACTTTCTCCAGTGAGTGAGGGAGACCCGTGTTTACAGCAAGCAGGGGATTAAAGCAGATTCTAAAGACCTTTTGCTCTAGTGATCAGTTTGATTATGAAACATGGCTTACACCTTGCTGCCACATGTGCCTCCCACCAGATTCATCAGTGACTGCCCAGCACCCTAGGAAAACACTAATGGAACTTGACACGTACAAGAACCAGTGATAACTGAGAACGAGCCCCACCTAGACACAAGGGTGACAAGATGTGCCTTTAAGAGGTGCCTGTATGCCGTGAAGTCAAGGACAAGATGGATACAGCAAACAATCTAGGTGCACAGGTTAAAAAGAGGCGCTGTCACTAAATCTTATACAACTGAAAAGAGGAAGCATGCATTAACTTTCACTTAAGAACTCCTCACCAAGCCTCACCACCTTCTGCCACAATAACATCAGAGGACACACAGACTTTATTAACTTAGGTGTTTAAAATGCTATGAAAGTCTCATAAAAAGGCTGACTTCCTCAAAAAAAAAAAGACAAGTGTGTCCCTTCTTGTCGCTTCTTTCCAAAAGCTGTTTCCAAGATGCAGACTGAGCTTCAGCCCACCCTGTTTTACACCCCCAGAAGTCTCCCCACCAAAAATGATGGCAACTCTGCCCTCAGTTTCCCACACCAAAAGCCTCGTGGCGCTTCCGACGCTCACTCACTCCTGTGCCACTGCCATCCAGATCCTGGGGGCCTGACCCGCACTACTCGCTCCCCTTCCTCAGGACCGCTGCTGTTTCTGAGGTTCCACAGTCAGCACCACAGCCACAGGGAGCTTTCAAAACCAAAATCCACCCCACTGTTCTTGTGTCTCTGCCTCTATCCTTAGGCACAAACCGAGCTCCCCGAGCACCCCGCAGAGGCCGACCAGCCCACTCTGCTTTCCTCCCCGCACCACTCCAGCTACACAGGGCTCCGGCTCCCACGGGATTCACTCTGTGGCCTCCTCTAAGCTTATGGCTCCTACACTCCCTACCTCTCTGCCTTAGAAGTTATTGCTGGCGGTATCTGCAGGGCTTGTCATGCCCACTGCTCAGGTTTTTACCTTCTACCCCTCAAGATGGTCATTTTGCTCCTCGATATTACCCCAGCACCAGATATCTGCCTGTCACTCAGCAAGACCTTGAAGATCATACCGAAATGACCAAGGGCCCAAATGGATGCACTTAGGAACCGAGGAATGGTTGATACTGGAAAACCTCTGAAACAGATAAACGCACGGAGTAGACGGTCCCTTGCACTCGGTGTGCTGGGCAGTGGTCCTCAGAGGTGGAGAACGGCCACTGCCAAGGCTAGGGCCACCCACCCTCAGTGAAGTTCCAAGTCAGGGCTACAGACCCCCGGCCACACCGTGGCCGAGGGACGCCTTCCAGGCAGCTCTCCCGCTCGAAGCAGGGCGGTTGCTGTGGCTCAAAAGCACTTTTCCAAGGTCTTACAGACTTCAGAGGCCTCACCTTTGGCTAATTTCATTCAGAAATCTGTCATTCTTAGTTAAGCACGCTGACCACCTCTACGGTTTAATACAGGGCAGAATGACATTTGCAGAAATGCTCCTGAACCATGGGGGAGCAGCCTCTCTCTTCACCCAGCGCTACGTGTTTGCAAGCTCCACATGCTTTCTGTGGGTCTCCAGCGGCCCGGTGAGTGCTGAGTACTAGAATGAAGTTCAATTTACAGCAGAGGCAACATCCGATGTCACATTGCTACACAAGGAAGACTGGGACATCAACCCCCACATTGGGCACAGGACTTCCATCGCTGTGGTGTAACCCCTCTTGTCCTACCTGCCCAATGGCAAATGGTGTCACAAAGATGGCCCACAATGAATGCCACATGTTTGCTCAAAGAACCAAAGGTATCTCATTCTCCAACCTATTTAGGTACCAAGTGAAAAGTTCCAATAAGAATGAAAATATCAATTAACATAATATAAAATATGAATAAAAATAATAGCAATTAGAATACTTTTTCTTAAAATGATGGTAAAGTCGAGAGGGCAGTAAAAATAAGACAAAATGCAGTACTCTTTGAAAAATGACTTTTCAAAAGTAAATACAAAGAAGACCGCTTGGAAAACAAGTAAATAGTCTTATAAAAATAGCTGCTTATAAAAAAGTGGTTTCCTCTGGGAATATTTGACTGTGGACAACTCAGCCAGAAAAACTAATGTTAACATATTTCTTCAAATTCTGACACTTTGAGAACACATTTGGTTTTATTTTTTTAAAGAATGAAAACAAGACTCTACAAATATTTGAGATGCCCTAAGCAGGAGGGGGAGAACTTGCTTAAACCTGGCATTCAGTGTGCAGCATCTGATAAAAGTCAGTGGAATGAAGGAATTTTTTTTGGTTTTTTTTTTTGAGACAGGGTCTCGCTTTGTAGTCCAGGCTGGCTCTGAGCTCACTATGTAGCCCAGGCAAGCCTCGAACTCAGCAATCCTCCTGCCTCTGCCTCCCAAGTGCTGGGATTACAGACCTGAGCCACCACGCCTGGCATTGTGGTATGTCCTATTGATTGCAGGTGACGGTGAGTCACTATGCCCTGTACTGTTTTATGTGGTCACCAGGGATCGAACTCAGGATCTTGCGCTTGCGAGGCAGGAGCCAGAACCACTGAGCTAAATCTCTGGCCCAGGAAATTTTAAACAGATTGTTTGCCAAATATTAATTACCTGTTATCCTACTTTTTCAAAAGGCCAGAACTTGAAAAAGGACTTAGTAAGGCAAGGCTAGAAATCAAATGTTTTCTAGAAATAACTTAAACACATATGCAACTTTTTATAAGTATTAAGTAGCATTATGTATACTTGAGCTTATCTTACTGAACTAAATATCTGATTGAGTAGTTCATCAGAGATCAGATGTTTCATTAAATAATTCATCCTTCAGAAGAGAGAAAATCTTATCATAAGAAAAGTCAGATTTGGGGTTACCTCTGCCAATTTCTAAATAGCCAGTAAGAAATGCAGAGTCTAATTTACCCTCTTCAGCCTTTTCTTTCGTGTTATTTCTTAGAGACCTTTGTAAACTGGTATCAGCCACCAACACCGCCCATGGAGCACCTTCTAATACTTGAACCAAGACAGCTTCCCAAGCGAGTCATCCCCCCATTATTACCATTCTCGAGTGGTCACTAGTGACCTCATCCTCAAACCCCCCCCTCCCAGCCCCAACTCTTGCCAGTTCCAGTATCTCAGCCCTTTCAGGACAAACTAGGTACCTCCCAAAGTTTCTTTGTGCTTATTTGCTATTCAATGTTTAATGATAAAGCTAGTAAGATCTGTTCCTCCTTCCTTCCTGCTTTTCCTGCTGCCCCTTAAAGCAAGCATCTGTTTAGTCCAAGCCAAATGATACCTATCCCTAGGACTCCAATTCAACAAGGAGGAACTTGGCCAGTGTGGGCAAGCAATATGGCAGCCAGCTAGGGGCCCTTTGGGAGCAGGCATGGGCCTCCCCTGCTTGGGCAGCTGCCTATGAGGCCAGCACCCCGCCGTGCCTCCTGGTTCTACTTCAGCAACAGTTGAGTACAATGCCTTCTGCTCTTTTGTTTGCTGAACCTACAAGTAGCTTCCAAACTGCAGACACAGGGAAAAGAGTGCCGGGAACTGGATACACAGCCCCAGGCAGATCCTGGAACTACAGACCTTGCCAGAGCTAAGGAATTTCTGGGTTCTGAGACTGAAGGTCCCTGTGCTTGTTTCCACTCTCATCCAAGCCAAAGAAGCTCAGATTCTCCAGCTGCCCCAGGCTAAAGTCACTGGGGAACGTGCTGAGCTTGCACAACCCTGGCAATTTTGCCTGCCATGTAGAAGCCAAGTTACAGCTGGCACAGGGTGGTGGGTGGGTGCTGCAGGCTAACTGCTGAAAGATTACTAACATATTACTTTTCTACAGAAAAATGCATGACAACAGTTTATGATTTCCACAGAAAATACTTCAAACAACAAAAATAATATGATGGCATAGCTAAAGCACAAGCAGCGAATCCCTTTTATCTCTGGCAGTGAACTCATTTGATGGATATGTACTGTGGCTAACATGGGAGCAAAAGTTCTGTCAGCCTAGGTCCAACTTGGGGGTGTTACAGCCACGTATTTCCTTTTCCCACTTCCTCCACATTTGGGGGTTTACAGCCAAAGAAAGAAGGCATTATTTCAGCTTAGGACATGAACATAAGTCACATAAGAACAAAGAAGACTTTATCACATTAAGCATCAAGGCAGAAAGGAACTTACTGATAACGAATTAAGTATTCCAGGCTGTTAGCACTTGCTTTTCACAGTCTTCCAGGCCAATATTTGCAATGTATATCTAAGACTACAGGTAAAATGTTCAGCTAGTGAGAAGGTCACTAAGGGGAGAAAGGAAAAAAAATGTATCCCTTGGAAATAGGACAAAGTACGCGGATAGGGGAAAGGCACCCTTTGCGCTCAGTGGTCTATAGAACAGTTGCCCTCTCTGCCTATAAAGCGATTTAACATTAACCTTGTTGCTCTTCGTGGCCGATTTCTAGCTCCTGACCAACACTCCTCTCTGAACATCCCTCTGGGGAGGGGAAAGGACACACACACCCACACACACACACACACCCAGAAGAATGCAAAGCACACTGCCACAGGCCAGTGTCTTGGGCATTTTGCCTAAGAGGTTTGCTTTCAGCAAGGAGGAAAAAAACAAAAACAAAACCCAGGAGCGGCAGCAGCAGCTGGCACCGTGAACGGCTGCCTGCTCTTTGGCAGCCTTTTCCAGTGAGCATTTCCAGTTGCTGAGTCTTGAGGCCATTCAAGAATTCCATCTCATAGGAAGTATTTCAAATGCAGTCATCTGATCTTTCCAGCGCTTGCAAATGCACCTGCTGAGCCCGGGACGCTGTTCCCCAGCTCCTATGCCTGCCTTCTAGGGCCTCTGGGCAGGGCCAGAGCAGATGAAAAGTATAGGAAAACTAGCCCTGGTGGTGCTGCTGTCTCTGCTGCAGGAGGCTCCTCGTCCGGTGCAGAGGTCGCTCCCTCCCTTCTTCCCGCCTCCCGTCACTCTCCAGGAGCAGGTAAGAGGCTTGCTTACCTGGAGGAGGGGGTGGGCGCCTCTCCCCGCTGTGCATGGCTGCCCCCCACGGCCTGGTCCTTGCCGCTGGGGTGGTAGGCAGTGAGCACAACTCCCTGGGAACTGGACAGCCAGCTCATGGTGAGAGAAGGGGCATAATTTCTTCGAGCCTGACACGGAGGGAAATGAAGTTCCCGTCTCTAGCAGCCAACTTGCTCATTAGCATGGGCAGCTCCTCCTCAGGGGGCGGGTCTCCCGGCCGGGCTTCCTGGCTCTTCTGCTAGCTCAGCGACTCACAGCATTGTCCAACCTGAGTGGCTTCAGCGCTGGGCAGTAGGGGTCCTGCTAACCCTCCCAGGACTTATTCCGCTCTGCTTAAACTGCTAGACCGCGTGTGTGGTTCGCTCATCCAAGTCAGGACGACTGTGCCGGTTAGAAACAATGGGTCCCCGGAGGCCTTTCCCCAGCCCAATTCCTGTTTCCATCTGATAATCGCTGCTGCTTCATGTAACATGAGTCAGGGCGTTTGTTAACCCCTTCATGCTCGGCACTACATGAACTGCAGCAGAAAACAGGCAGCCCTGGCAACCCACAAGAGGGGCTTTGCAGCTGGCGATAAATGACCCATAAAAATGGCTGTGCGCTTAACATCTTCCATGTAGCAGCCACAAGAACATCCCTTGTTTTACTGAAAAATTCTTCACTACCAGAGAGGGTGGGTGGCTAACTCTGCTCTGTTTACTGTTACTGCTGAGAACAGGAGCACCATCCACCACTCATCCTCTCCACTCCGGGCCAGGCTCGTGTAAGACACACACAGGCAAAGACAGGTGTCATCATCAGCAGTGTAAGGAAACCAAGACTAAAAACAGGAACAGTACTGTGTCTACTCCACCATAATTACTAGCGCCAGGAGCTGGACCTGACCTATTCTTCAAGAAGATTCTGACTTACAAAACAAGTTCAAGGGCCAGAGATTTAACTCAGTGTTTCCGGCGCCTGCCTTGCAAGCGCAAAGACCTGAGTTCGATCCCAGTAACCACATACAATGCTGGGCGTGGAGACTCATGCCCACCAGCAATCAATACCACATACCACAGTGCCGGGCGTGGTGGCTCACGCCTGTCATCCCAGCACTCGGGAGGCAGAAGCAGGAGGACTGCTGAGTTCGAGGCTTTCCTGGGCTACATAGTGAGCTCAGGGCCAGCCTGAACTATAAAGCGAGACCCTGTCTCAAAAGAAAAAAAAAAAAAAGAAACAAGTTCAAAATTTCTGAAAAATACAGGTCATTTCTAGATGCTTTCTCCTCTAAAGTCCTGTTTTCTGATATTCCCTAGGATTCAAAGTTCTTGATGATTTACTGGTTGGGTCTGCCTGTGGGAATCGGGCTACTGAGTTCATCATTCCCCATACACTGTTTATTCTTTTTATTATTTGAAACTACAAGGGGAAAAAAATCTTGTCATATCTGCAGTGAATTCCCATTTACAGAAATCTTTCTTAAAAAGAGATAATTATGCCTCTTTTGCTACCAAAACTAGTCTTTCTGCTCCACATCCTTTCTACGCCCCTGCTGGAACGTCTCAGAGCCCCATAATTAGCTGGGGACTTAGCCTGACTGCAGCACTTCCAGCTCAGCTCCTGTCCCTCCACTGAAGCTTTACACAGTGACATTCCACTCCCCGCCCCTTGAAGTCTCTCCCTGAGGAAGAATCACAGCAGCTCCCGGTTTCCAGAAGCCTACACTTCCGGCTTCCCACCTCACCTGCACAGGGCTGGCCCCTCCTGTCCCCGCGTCATTTACTGCTCCCCGAGGGCAGCTTGTCCTCCTTCCCCTGCCTTCCTCTCTTAGTCTTCCCACCTACCCGGCCTTCCATGAATGTGAACACTAAACAGACGATGGACCGAGTGAATTCAAAGTGTTCATTCAGATGGTGCCACGTTTTGAAGTTAAAATTGGTAATCAGACAAGTGGTTCTCAGGCCCACACCAGTGCTACCCAGTGATGAAACGTTCACTACTTCTGGAAAAATGAAAATGTACAAGGAAGAATGAACCCAAAACTAAGTGGATTAGAGTGTAAAGATTATCTTTCTTCCATTTTTAAAGTTTTTATTTGTATGTCCTTACAGTATGTAATTATTATATTCATATGGGGAGCTGGTAAGGGCACATCACATCTGAATTTTTACTTCCCTTTTCTTGCCCTTATTCCTCTATCTCTTGATCCTTTCCCCCTTTACAAAAGACATAGCTCCCTGTTTCCTACTAATCTTTATTTTTACTATCCTCTTCACTCACATTTTGGGTTTCACACATAAAAAAGTCTGTGTAATATTTAAGGTCACATCTGATTTATTTCACTTAACATTATGCTTTCAAGGTGCATCCATTTTCCTACAGATGACTCAAATTCATATTTCTTTGGGGCAAGGTGGTACTCTGTTGCGCATAAATACATTTATCCATTCAATGATTATGGACACACAGGCCACTTATAAGATTTAGCTGCTATAAACACAGTTATGCACACATCACTGAAATATGATTGTACTGGGGCCCCTCCCAACATGTGGGGGTGGGGATGTTTCACCATGTAGCAGTATCGGCCTCTGTGTACACATGTGTAGTTCTGATGTGACTAACAAAAATCATGCCTAGCCAGACTGTAAAAAACTAGTGGATACCAATATAAGGGAGACAAAGACGTAAAAATGATAGAAAAATTGTATAAAAGGGTGCAGCTAGGCCACAATCTGCATTCAGCCTGTGGCTAAGAATCGCTGAGTCAGTGGCGGTGCAGTAAAGCTGTGTTCAGGGAGAAGGCCTGGTGTCCCTCTCTAGGAAAGTCCCACAACAGGTCGACTCTCCTTCCCTTTCAGCCTCTTTGGATAAAGATCCATTTTGTAAAAATAAACGCTTCTCACTCCCTCCATCTTTTCACACACACACTGAGAACCTCCTGTCCTTGAAGGTGTTAATATCCCGTGGTCCGGAAGATGCAGACCACTTCCTGTCAGCATATGCATCCCCTTGGGGCAAAATAGTAAATGCCCCTCCTGGTTATCCTTTCTCTTTATGTAGCTGTGAGTTGTGAGATGCAAAAACATGGGACCCACTATTCTGCAGTTATTGGTAGCAATACCTAGAGTATACCTTTTGGAAATTCTTTCCTCCCCTGGTTTCCTATTTGTCCCTTCTTTTTCTTCACACCATTGAACCTCTTTTTGTTCTTCTTTGATTTCTCTTCTGCTTTCCCTCCTTGTTTTGTTACACCTTCAGTGTGGGACCCTTGGAGGGAACATCAACTCTCACGAGTCCATTCGGGATAAAAGCAAATTTTGGCCACTTGCAACTAAAACAATAATTAAGTTATAGCTTTACATAATTATAGTCTCTTTACTTGTTAATGATACTCATAATATACATGTTGGAATGTGACTATTTTATGAGTTCAAAATAATATTGGAGTTCAGAGTAACCACGCTTTTTAACTTTGGTGAGGCAGAAATAAAATGTGACACAGATTGATTTCCATAGCACAGTGCATACAGTTTGCATCCTACTAATTTAATTTTCAACGACATGGAAATCCTCTGGCCCCTTCTCCCTTCCCGGCACTAAGCTCTGCTTTTGCAGGTCCGTTGGTACTGCGTGCTGATAGGATCGTGCCCTGGTGTACACAGCCTTGGATACATAAACTCAAGTATATTTCTGGAATTTCCCTATGTCTTCATGATCACAAATCTAACCATTGATATGGTTCCTTAAAAGGCTCTTCTTTTCAGACCCTGAATCCTATAGAGATGCGGCCACAACCAAACCCTTTTCCGTATTTACCCTTTAGCACAGATCTGCTCTGGTCTCCTTTCCTCAATCACTTTTTAAAAAACTCCAGGGAGTTCCTGTCCTCCAAAATTCTGATGTTCTAAACTGTGAGAGCAAGCATGCCACATACTTTCCTGTTGTGAAACATCTTGGCAAGTAATTAACAACTGCAGGGTGGTTAAAACATCCACTTCATTCCTTCTCTTCAGATCCAGGGCCCTGGATGTCACAGGAAGGGAAAAGAGACTTGTCATTGCTGTACTCAGATAGCTTGGTAAAAATAGGGAGGAGACAGCACTGCAGTGGCAGACTCTGTGACAGACATGTTTAAGAATGCCCCCCCTTAGGATCAGTGGGAGTAATATACACAGGATGTATTAGCTGGTTTTCACATTTTGATACAGAAGCTTATGTAATAATGTAGAGTTCTATTTGAAAGGAAATAATATGTTGATTTCATCATAATTTTAAAGTGTTTTTGGTTTATTTCATTTTTGAGAGTATTAAATAAGGATAATATTTACATTCTCTTCATTTCTATTAGGTAATGTGAAGCTTATAAAGGGACACAAAGCCATATGAAAAATGCTACTTCGATTAGCAAAGTTAAACCCAATTTGCAATAATTTTTTAGCAAGACTTTGAAAAAGTCAGTCATTCCCAAAGAGATAAACAGTAGATTTTTAGGGGCCAGAGATTTAGCTCAGTGGTTCCGGTGCCTGCCTTGCAAGCGCAAGGTCCTGAGTTTGATCCCTAGTAACCACATACAATGCTGGGCATGGTGACTCAGGCCCACCAGAAATCAATACTACATACCACAGTGCTGGGTGTGGTGGCTCATGCCTGTCATCCCAGCACTTGGGAGGAGAGGCAGGAGGATTGCTGAGTTCAAAGCTTGCCTGGGCTAGAGTGAACTCAGGGCCAGCCTGAACTACAAAGCGAGACCCTGTCTCAAAAAAAAAAAAAAAAAAAAAAAAAGTAGATTTCTAAAGCAGCTCTGCCTAATGCAGAGGGAGTATGCCTACCTCCCCTGGCTGAAGTTTTGGCAGGTCTTTGTAAATCACGCGTGAAAGCTTGCATGTGAGCCACTTCTGTGCCGATGAACTGGGACTAAAAAGAATTGTGGGTACAGAGTCTCAACTAGGAAACTGTGCTCATCACTCATTCTGTCTGAAGCAATGAGGAAGACAACCTCCCGCTTCTCCAGAACACTCTACAGGTGTCTGCCGTATTATCAAAGTTATTTTCTTAACTGTTCCCCCAGGGAAAAAGATGAGCCACACTTGAAATAATGTGTAACTACATTGCCAAGGCTCATTTAGGTTTCTTAAGCAAACATGTAGAAAAAAAATATTTTTATGATGAAAGAGTTCATTACTAGTAAATTACAACCACTAAGATTTGAGTGTTTACTGTTGCTAGACATGGCCCACATAGACTCTCAATCATCAGAAACCTAAGAAATATTAGAATTATGCCTATTTTAGAAATGAGGAATTTGAGGTCACCTTGCTAGCAGGACATATAAACCTTGATTTCTATGACTGTTGAGTCTAAGCATGTAAATGTTATTAAGGATACAGCTCTCTTGAACTGACACTATTTCACTTATGAAAACTATATGAATAGCTAATAAGTTAATTTATAGAAAATTTAAAATGTTTGTGAACTAATGGAATATTAATGTTAATGCACTATTTTGGAGATTCATATTCAGATCCTGGTCTCTTTTCTGAAAATTTGAAACTTGTCTTTCATGTGAAATTACTACAGTAATCATGGACAGTAAATATGCCACTCAGACAGGCCATCATCATGGTACTATTCCACCAAAAATTGTGCTGACAAGAAATGAAACAAAAGTACTCTGGCCATCATAAGTAGAAATATCCTTTATTCTTTAATAATATACACACACACATTAGGTTTGCGAATTCAAAAGTTTATAGAATTTGTTAGCCATAGGGCCTAGGTAAGAGCATTAAGACCAAACCTGTGAAGGTTCAACTTCATTTTGTAGGAAATCCACCTGTTACACCAAGACTAGATCAAACAAGACACTGTTCAAGGAAAGTACAAAGACCCTAATTTTTTCTCTTTACTGGCTACAGTGAGACCCATGCAGCAAACATCTACAACTGGGAGCGTAAAACCGGGAAGAACATCCTGGAAAGGGAGAATTTTCCTTTATGAAAAACCAAGAATTGTATCTCTACTTAGATTTGTCCAAATATAAAAGTATTGGCCTGAAGTGGATTTTAAAGGATATCCATTTTCTGGTCATGTTAAAAAAAAAAAAAAAACCAGTGCAATGGAGAAAACATGGCGACAGCCAAGCCAAGCAAATCAAAGACTTGATTTGTGACCTGGAGAAAACAAGGAGAATAAAGACCATTCTGATGTTTTACAGTAGTTTCTAGAACAGTTATTCTATTCTTTATGACCAAAGTATTTGATAAAACTGTACAAAGAGATGTTATCAAAAAGAATTTATGGGAGCCGGAGATGTAGCTCAGTGGTTCCAGTGCCTGCCTTGCAAGTGCAAGGTCCTGAGTTCGATCGTGGTAACCACATACAATGCTGGGCATGGAGACTCATGCCTGTAATCCCAGCACTCAGGAGGCAGAGACAGGAGGATTGCTGAGTTCGAGGCTTGCCTGGGCTCCATAGTGAGCTCAGGGCCAGCCTGAACTACAAAGCGAGACCCTGCTTCAAAAAAAAAAAAAAAAAAGAATTTATGACCATGGACCTTTTGAGAAATTTGTAATGCTAGAAATCACTTCGAAAATGGAGAATAAACATTTTTCTGAAACAGAAGTTCCTAGTACTCTTACAGATGGAGCACCTCAGATATTCCCAGAACACCTAGTTTTGTTTCCCAAGGAAGGAGAATAGAGTCCCATGTTGTTGTGGGTCAGCATTTTGCACAGGAGAACACACTGCAACCAAAACAACCATCCCAGGGCCATGGAAGTCGCACTCATCAGAGCTTAAGCCTAATGACTTCTAAAAATGTCAGTGTATCCTTCACAACACAGTGCTTCACTAGTTTTCCAGAATATGTGAACTACCTCTGACTGTGCTTCATGGGGAAATTTATGTTTTTAAGAAAATCCATCAAAGGGCTGGAGATTTAGCTCAGTGGTTCTGGCACCTGCCTAGCAAGAGCAAGGTACCTGGTTCAATCTCTGGTTACCACATCCACATACCACACTGCCAGGTGTGTTGACTCATGCCCACCAGCAATCAGTACCACACACTACAATGCTGGGCATGGTGGCTCACACCTGTAATCCCAGCACTCGGGAGGCAGAGGCAGAAGGATTGCTGAGTTTGAGGCTTGCTGGGTTACATAGTGAGCCAAGGGCCAGCCTGAACTACAAAGGGAGACCCTGTCTCAGAAAAAAAAAAAAAAATCCATTGAAGATAATTTAAAGAATAATTGAGTGGAGACAGGCCTTGGCTTATTTAAAAGCAATTCCAGAGCCAGGAATTTAGCTCAGTAGTTCCAGCACCTGCCTGGCAAGTGCAAGGTGCCAAGTTCAGTCCGCAGTAATCACATACCATAATGCCAGGCATAATGGCTCACACCTGTAATCTCAGCACCTGGGAGGCAGAGGCATGAGGATTGCTGTGAGTTTGAGGCTTCCCTGGCTATACAGTGAGCCCAGGCCAGCCTGAACTACAAAACCAGACCCTGCCTCAAAAAAAAAAAAAAAAAAAGTAATTCCAGTCAGTCAACTGAATGAGTAAATCTCATGTTTAAAGACATCCAAAAAGAAGAGGATTGCTTCGTGCAAGCATGCAGGTCAGCCAAGGTTGAAAAGTGAAGACCAGGCAAACTTTTGAACTCCATGTTTTGAATACCACAGCGGTATCTTGATGCAGGGAGGAGCAACTCTTCGTTAATATCTCTGCAAACAAACACCTCAGAACCCTTTTGCACGTCTGCTTCTTCTCAGACCAGTAGGAGAGGAATGTCTCTAGCTTTCCTGGCATATCTTCGACTCAAGGGTACAGAGGATCCCAGATCAACCAAATTAAACCTGGCAGAGAATGCTATGTAGTTTCTAATCTCCCACTCACTGCAGGCTGCTGAGTAGTAGGGTTTTCAGCAGTTCTTGCTATCAAAATTAAAACATCATAATTATGTATAAAATAAAACAGCCTTTTATTAAAATTTAGTTTGGAGAATTTATCTTGTCATCCAATCGTCTGTTTTCTGAGAATGACATTTTAACCTTCTCTTTCTTAAATAAGCAAGCCAGGGTTTGTTTTTAAAAAGTGATATCATATTCCCCCTATGCTAAGAAACAAATGTTAACATGTTTGAAATAAGTCTATACCTGAAAACAATGCAGATCATTCGATACGGTAGCAAGACATTTGTCAAAAAGGCATTAAACTTGACTCATCTTACAATGACAGTGACATACAATCAAGGAAATATTTTATTTCTCCTAAATTTTGTTATCATCGAATATAATGTCTTTGTGTCATTGGTTACACATTCTATTACCTGTGAAAGAATTTCCAATGAAATTAGTAAATTCTCTCCAGAATTTGAAGTAGGGCTGTTTTTTTCTGATCTAGTTTTGGATCAGGAGATTTCAACAGAATTCTCCCTGGGCAGCCAGAAGAGATGAGGAAAGAGATAGCCCTACTTTTTACCCAAATGCCAGAGCAGCTGCAGCATACTCTGCATTCTATGCATTCCTCGCCCGCATTGTGAAATATCTCTTTCAATAACATCCTAGCTCTAAATGGTCCTGGTACCTGAAATACATCATGGAGGTATCTGAAAAGGTTATTTTCCTGCCCTCTAGTTAATAACTTGTCTAGTTTGGTACAAAGGCTTAGGAAACACAGCTGTAATTATGACAGTCTTGGCCCTCTGACATTTTTAAACAGGGACTCAAAATTAGAAGGTTGGTCCTATCCAAAAGTTATCTATGTCAGGCCCAGACCTTTTTTTTTTTTTTTTTTTTTTTTTTTTTTTAACATAGAAGCAGCTGCTAAGGACAGGAAGGTTAGACAAGAGCCAATCGAAGCTGACAGAGCCAAGACAGGCACATCACATGCTGACACCAAAATACCTTGTAGTATAAACCGCTCAAGTTCACATCCTCAACACAGAACCCAGCTTCACTGAAAGGTCTAAGAACTCACGTCCAATGCTCACAAATCACTAATGCCTCAGAACTTCCAGTACCACTTGAGACTCCAGGAAACAAACCCCTCAGAGGACTGCATACAATTCAAACTAAAAAAATCAAATTCCATTGCAGAAAGTAAAAACATGTATCATTTCTCATCAGCCTGTCTTCATAGTAACAATATTTCAACTTTGTGTTTTTCATTAAAAATGTTTAACATAGATTTCGCTTTCTCAATAATGAAATTACATGTTTAATATCAATATGTGACATTTCTGCAGGTAAGGATTAATAAGTATCAATACAAATAATAAATTCCACCCAGTTGCCACCCTTCCAAACACAGTGCATTCTACATGGACGTGAAACACACTTGCACACTAGAGACTAGACACGCTTGTAAACAATAGCATTTATCCCACATTGGCACAAGAGAAAGAAGGCAGGAAGCCTCGGCTTGACATAAGGCAGGTTATTTCCCCAGACTTTTAACATACATGTTATCACATAGTGCCTCTTCCACTTCATGAAAAGCAGTTCTTATGATTTTTTCCAGAAGGTGAATATAACCTTGCAAGTCTGAGTTTAAATCTAACACTTTGATGTTTTGGGAAATTCGTATCATTCTAAATCATCAAGGATTCAAATCAAGCAATAGAGTCACCATTTCAGCCATAACACGAATTGTACATCAGAGCTCCCCATCGTTAAGTCTGCCTGGCTCCACAGTAATGTTTGTCTTAACCTTGCAAAGACCATCAAAACAGAGTTGTGGTGAATGAAATGAATCTCCCTCTTGGAGAAAACAAAAGGAAATGCACAGAGTCCTCTTCAATTTTACTTCTTTTAAGAGAGGCTACCTTTACCTCATGCTGTGCAGCCTCCCGGCAACAGTCACATATTAGAGAAATGCAAAAAGAAATTTAGTAGAGTCACCCTCAGACATTTTAAAAGGACTTTTGCAAAGGCTTCAGGCCAGAACAAAACTTCTGCCACCTCAGTGTACATGAGCGGTATAAAATGAATCTATTGGAGACCCTTACATTGATCCAAGAGCAGGTACCAGGCCCAGAAATGTCCTCCGTGGGCTGCTAGGATGAGCACTAGTAGGCTGCTTTCTTAAAAGGCAAAGAACTCATTTACATCTACAGGTGTTCATGCCAGAGAAAAAATATGGAACGCTTCACGAATTTGTGTATCATAAATTGTACCAATAAAGAATTCAATTAAAAAAAAAGGCAAAGAATTTCCTCCCAGCCCATGGTGCCCTTAAGGTCTCATGTAGGCTCATTCTACACAGCTGCTGGCCCCGTCCTAACAATGGCCTGAGAGAGGTGCAGGGGACTCACAGCCAGCACTCAAGCCTCCATTTTCAGTCTGGATGGAAATATAGGCATCCGTTTATAATCTCAAACATGAGATCAGAAGTGCAGTGCTAAATATAGAACAGTACACTTTGATACGAGGGAACAAATAAAAAGAGATAAGTCAGTTGGAAGGTCAGTTCAGACAGACACAATTCTAGCACCTGTGGTTTTCCCCCGAGCATTCTGTAGTAACCATTTATTATTATGTAACTAGAGAAAATGCTGATCAACACACATCTTGACCAGAGTAGGGTTTTGGGGCTTTCTGCAGGACCATGAAGAAAAACAGCTAAGAGACAGATTCTGGCCAACTTCTTACAAAAGCAAGGGTATGTTCCCAGTCAAAGTCCTGTGTCATTACATAGAAGATGCAAGCTCTAGTCTTCCATGTCACAGCAGGATGACAATGTATTCATGCCATCTTCTGCATATTATTTATAGAAAACTAGAAGAGAGGAATTTGAAGGTTCCTAGCAAAAAGAAAGATAAGTGTTTAAGGAGATGGGTACTTATTCTACTGATTTGATCATTACACATTGTGTACGGGTACCAATTACACTGTACCCCACAGTCACTATTTAATTTTTTAAATGATTAAAAAATTCTACTAAGGATGCAAGATGGTAGAGGGGAGGCAGATTTGGGAACTCCACATAAAAGTATATCGGTGGGTATCACATGTTAGATATGGCTCGTGCCTTACAAGGATTCAGTCTGTTTCACCAGCAGGGGAACAGCCCAGGTGGGCAGGGGACGCCAGTGACATAATCAAATCTATGCAAAGCAAGAACAGGATGTCTGGCTGTGGGCAGCACAGCAACGCAGGGAGCAAGGGAGAGGAGGGGCAGCAGAAGGCTGCAGAAGAGCATGGGCTCTGCAGGTAAGGCGCCCTGACAGCCTCGCCTCCTCCCCGCGTTCATGCTACACAAGCAGAGCTGATGCGGACAGACCTGTGACAACGAATTCTTTAGGTTTGGCAGAATGTGGAAATGCAGATGCGAGGAGTCCCAAACCACCCCACGGCCTCTAACAGAGATGAGGGCAGATGTCCGACGAATAGTGAGAGGACAGGCTTGATCTATGTGAAAGCCTCAAGCAAGTGTATTCATGAAGGACCAAGAAGATAGTGAGAAAGAGTGTTGAAAACTCCTTTTGTACAGAAAACTTCAACTAGTCATCCAAATGGTTTTCCTGTATCTGCTTTATTGGTGAGTCCTGCATTTATCCACTTCTTGATAAAGCTCCATTTCCACACTAGAAACACGCATAGGACCATTAAATTTCAAAATCAAGGGTAAAGCCTTCTAAAGGGTAGAAGAATAACCAGAAGGATGAACTTCTGAGCATCTATGAGGTTTCAGGCACATATAAGTCCTTTAAAATATTGCCTTTCTTCTTTTGACATACAGGGTTACAAAATCTTTAAGGTTCTTTGGTGACTTACTTGACCAATATTACACAGTTAGGGGTTGGCTGTCTGGAAACAGGTCATGTTATTAAATTTGTTTGGTGGGGCCGGAGATTTAGCTTAGTGGTTCCGGAGCCTTCCTTGCAAGTGCAAGGTCCTGAGTTCGACCCCTGATAACCACATACAATGCTGGGCGTGGTGACTTACGCCCACCAGCAATCAATACCACATACCACAGTGCTAGAAGTAGTGGCTCACGCCTGTAATCCCAGCATTTAGGAGGCAGAAGCAGGAGGATTGCTGAGTTCGAAGCTTTCCTGGGCTACATAGTGAGCTCAGGCCAGCCTCAACTACAAAGCGAGACCCTGTCTCAAAAAAAAAATTTGTTTGATGATAGTTTATTAAATAAGGTTATTTCCTTGTTGCTTGTTTTGCAAACTAAAAGTACAATTACTTGACTTTAAAATACTAAGGCAAGAACAAATCTCACAGTTAAAATGTTTCAGACTAGAAGGAAAAATTATAGAAAGTGTCCACACCTCCCCATGACTCCACCCCAGTGCAGGGCTAATATCCACTCCCCATAGGTTCTGCCCCAGCATAACTTGGATCACTTGTTTTAGAGTTTGGACCAAGCTGTGAAGTCTTAATAGTGATCTCTACTTTCTCTAATCCATTCTCATAGTTTTGCTCTATCCAAGCAACAGAACAGCACAAATTGATTGATGGACCAAATGTTTTTGGACATTTGGCTTATACCATCATGAACCCATTTTCTGTGAACAATGAGACAAAGAAAACATCTGCTCCCAAAAATGCCGGCCCAGGTGATATAATATCCTTTTCCCTCTTCCTTTTCCTCCGTTTTAAATAGAGGCCCATCATTGTTTACAGGATGAGGGCAGGAGGTAAAGTTCTTTCTGGAAAGGATGCAGGATTGGATGTTGTTAGGAAAGCAGTACATAGAGTTGTTACACTGGCCCTTGAAGGAGGCTTATCAACAGGAGAGTGGCTCAGTTCTCACCCGTGTCAGTGCCTACCTGTGAGGACCCAAAGGAAGCCCTGGAGAGTAGGCACTGGCAACCAAAGGCTGTAGGGAGGCTCCTTCTGGGCCACTCACACTACTAAACCTGTTTCCAGTCAAGAGAAAATGACTATTCCTACTTAACCAGTTCTAAGGCACAAATGAACTGCTGAGGAAGTAGGAGGAAACACAGTAGGCATTCATTAGATTTCATTTAGTGACACTCAACAAAGTACAGATCCCTACTTTCAATGCTTTAGTCCCATCATATACATAAAAATGCTGCCACTCAAAGACTATTGTGAAAGAAAACTCTGCTCACATTTAAAATAAGATAAGAAAGAGGAACAGATAGGATCCAGAATAAAACTTTTTGGTCCAAAAAATCCATGCTTTCCCCATCATTCTAATCACTGTCGAAAGCACCATTATTCAGACAAACTTAGTCTTCTTACTGAGGCTTGCCACATCTAAGGATCTATCCTTTATTAGATTTTCTGTTCATTAAAGCACCAGTAAAGAAAAACTTGCCAATAAGATTATGACCACCACCAATCATGACCTGAACCCAGTTTCATGAAGTTTATAATGTGAAACATACATGTCAGAATCAATTAAATAAAGAAAGATGAACAAGGTAACTCTTTTTTAAAAATTTCACCAAAAAGTTACAAATTAAGATCAATTAAGTTAAGATTTACTGGGTATTCTGTCTTTAATAAATGATATCAGTAGTCCTGTATGTGACCAATATCTGCACATTTAACCTGTATGTGCACTGTGCTAACTATCAAGGACAACAGACATGCAAGCAGTAAATAGCGGTCAAGTGTCATGGTGATGAGGACAGGAAGAGGGAACATAAAAAGCAGAGCATCCTACTTACCATGAACACAAGCACAAAATTAGTTTTGGTCCTTACCTCATTTTTCATACAATAACTGACTTCAAGGGCAAAGACTCATTTTAGTATCAAAACCCCTACACTGAATTTCTCTGTTCACCCTTCAAAGACTCACTGGTCCATGAGGTGGTAACATAGGGCTGATGTGCCCCAGGACTGAGGCAGGGACCTAGAGTTCAAGGCCAGCCTGGGCAGACATTACAGACTTCTGCTAGAGATGGTTCTTCGGTCTTTGAATTCTTGTTTATGCTCACTCTCCCACCCACCTCCCCTGAAATTAAACCCAAGGCCTCAGGCATGCTAAGCAAACGCTCCACCACTGGGATACCCCACCGGCACACAGTCATTCACTTTTGAAAGTCAAAGCCAGTTACTTGTCCCACTAATGAATGGAGCAGATTTTAATTTATCAAAAGAAGATAATCTCCAGCTACATTTTGACAGATATGGAGCTTTCTCATAATTCTTCACCTGCTGGGTTAGTATGAGGTCATTGTGCTGGTCTTGCATGTCACCTACAGAATATGTAGTACCAATTCTATGGTATGTTGTCCTATGAAGATGTGCTCATTGGTTGCCCACTGCTTTGATTCATGCTGCAGATACCTCTGACATTCTACCTACTGAGACTAGGACCTGTCTTTCTCAATGGCAACACACTGGTGAGTAACATGAGACAATACACTCACTTAAAGCTAATTTGCCTCAATTATTAGAACTCTTGGTTGAGAAAGCACTTTAAAATGCCAGTTAAATGCTACTCTATACTATTTTTTGTTTGTTTCTTTTGTCTCAAACCATCCTTCTTCTTTGACAAATGAAGACAGTATAAACTTAGTCAGAAAGATTAAGCAGTTTCTAAGAGGTGAAGCCAGGAGGCACTGGAATTGAACCAACAGCTTATATATTTTACATGGATCTTATGGTTCCTGAGGCTAACCACTCAAAACATCTTCTCTGAAGGGAGTGTATTAGTATGGTTAGAAGTTCCAGTCTCGGGCTGATTTGTATGCTGTTGGTCAGAGTATTGCTTTGTCACTGGACAATCCTCAAACCATAGCATGCAAGTGACAAAGAGCTACAGTATTCCAAATCCTCTTTGGTCTATGAAACAGGTAGACAAGCTATCTGGATGTTTATACTTGACAATGGAAAGACCATGGTTCTATATTTCAAGCATACAATGTTCCATACTTTCTCTCTGTAGTAAACTAGTCTCACCCTTGTGAGGGAAACATTAGCCTATTAATATTTCTCAGACTTTGTATGTGCTGAGATTATACTGCTGTCATTGGAATCTTGCTACACTGACGCATGAAACAGGACTCTTCCGAAGGTGGCACATTCTTACATTCAGACAGCAGCTGCCTCCAAGCAAAGCCTTGGGTCAAAGCCAACTATGTAGTAAAGCTCTTCTCGTAGTTTACTATTCTACTCTCTTATGTGCCCCATTCTAAGTGGGGTCTGGAGCTGTTCCTTTAGGTGCTTAAAATGAGTACTGCCAATATACGTACCTAGCTTGGTGTTCTAAAAGGGAAAGCCTTTACTTGTCACATGGAAGAAGCAGCTATCCACTTACATCTCCCCTAGAAGGTCCAGTTATGAAAATATCAGCAGCACTTCCATGTGTGATCAGTTCTGAGATGCTGTCCTTTAGCATAGTCTGGATCTCCATTCTACCACTACCTCCTTAGATTTACGCCTCTCTCCATCCACAGAAATACCAAGATGACCCAAAGATACATGGGAATGGTTAAATAAAAAAGAGTTGCTACAGTAACTTCCCAAGAGTGATGGTGTTCTTAGTGAAAAGAAGTATGTTGAGGAGTTTGAAGAGTATTAATAGTCAATATATCTTTTACTATAACCATTCTTTAAATGCAAACATGTAGCCTATCTCATAATCACGCTTCATTGATGAAGCACCTTCAGAGAATTCTGTTACACAAAAATTCTATGCTGTGTCCTCCTCCCCTATATTCACTACATCTGGCACTGTGCTACTTCTAGTCTCCTCAAAGCCAACATGACCATGGAAGGCAAATGTTTTAAGCTGATTCACGACATTGAGGCAACCAAGACAGTGGAACAAAGACATTGATGAAAGACTTCTTTCATGTCATGACAGAGTGAGGGAAAATCTGTTGGAGGTATAGGGATCGGAGTATTTTGAAGGGGATTAATGGCAATATGTCTTTTGCTGTAATGAACATTTTTAAATCACTGTGTTTAGTACATCTTGCGTACACTTTACAGAAATTTTTTTTTTTTTTTTTTTTGAGACAGGATCTC
>PVIC010013734.1:0-37658 GCA_004025085.1 Thryonomys swinderianus | reverse complement strand
ATATAGTGACCTTCTTTATCTCTTTTAATCAGTTTGGGTTTGAAATCTATTTTATCTGCAAACAAGATAGCCACTCCTGCTTTTTTGCAGTTTCCTGTGGCATGGAGGATTGTTTTCCAACCTTTTATTTTCAGTCTATGGGTTTCCTTCTGAATTAGGTGTGTTTCCTGTATGTAGCAGATTGTAGGATCTTGCTTCTTGATCCAATCTGCTAGTCTGTCTTTCAGTTGGCTCATTGAGTGCATTGACATTAATGGTTATGACTGATATGAACATATTCAGAGCTGCCATGTTTCCCTTTTCTTGTTTTTTTCTTCTTTGCTTTTCCCCTTTTCTATTTAGTTTCTTGTTTGCCCCATTGAATTCACTCTCCTGGGTCTCATGGGTATGGGATTTTCTGTGTTTTTTTTTTTTTTCCAAGATGTTCTTTAGGATGTTTTGGAGTGCAGGTTTCATATTTGTGAAGTTTTTCAAGTGTTCTTTTTTGTGGAAGTATCTTATTTCCCCATCTATTCTAAAAGATAGTTTTGCAGGATACAACAGTCTAGGTTGGAGGTTGTTTTCCTGCAATGCTTGAAATACTTCTCTCCACACTCTCCTTGCATTGAGTATTTGTGTTGAAAAGTCTGCTGTGATCCTAATGGGCTTCCCTTTGTAGGTGATTTTCTTCCTTTCTCTCACTGCTTTCAGTATTTCATTCTTTTGTTGTACATCTGGAACCTTGATAATTATATGTCTAGGTGTAGATATTTTTATGTCATGGTGTTTTGGAGTCTGATAGGCCTCATTTATCTGTATGTCTATTTCTTTTCCTGTGAAGTTTTCTGTTGTTATCTCTGACAATAGCTTTTTTATGTCTTTTACACTGTCTCCTATTTCCTCAGTGACTACAACCAGTCTTATATTATTTTTCTTTGAGTCATCTAGAAGCTGTTGAATTGATTTCTCATGGTCCCTTGCTCTTTTCCATAGATTATACCTTTCCTATTCATTGGCTGCTATGCTGTCCTCTAGGTCTGAGATTCAGTTCTGTTTCATTCATACTACTGTGCAAGCTTTCATTCTCCTTCATTATTCCCTGGACCTCTGCTTGAAGCTGTTTAAAAGGTTCCATTGCTTTTCCTATCTTGGATTCTATCATCTCGCTGATCTCTTCTTTAATGATGTCTTTCACTGTGGACAGTATCCCTGTTTTGATCTCAGAGATGATTTCTGATTTCCATTTTACTAAATCTGCTTTAGTTACCATCTCCAAGAGTCCTGGTGTTTGAGTTTCAGTTTGCCCTAGTTCCCTTTTCTCTGAAATTTCCTTTGGTGGTGATCTTTGTGTCTGGGTTTTTGTGTATTTTGTCATTTCTACTCTTTCATTGTTATTAATGCTCTTCTTTGCCTGATGACAGGGCAATGTTTGCTGCAGGTCTCTTTCTATTATCTGGGGCCTTTTGGATGTGGCACTTTCCTGGGGGGGTCCTCCTTGAATCTGTAAGACCCTTGAGATTTCTCAGTTCTGACACATCATGGGAGGTATTTGAGCAGAATAATCACATCATGTTTGTTACCATAATACAATAAATGTCAATGTCAGTATTAAACACAGAAAATAAGATAAAAAGTTTTGTTAAATTCTATTCTGGAGACTTTGAGCTCATGATTTACCTCAATGTCCATATGCCAGAATTTAGAATTAGTCAGCAATATTTATACAACATATAGATCTTAAATGTAACCCTTGAACCCTTTGGGGATAAGTTGTCTCTAGGGAATCAGGCAGGTAGTGAGATAGGAGGAGAATGAAATAGAGTAAGCAGGTTTATGAAGATCACCTATACCCTAGAATCTCATATGTGACAGCAGGTAATAGAAGATAAAAGGGCATATGTACAACAGTACCAATTGTATGCTGTACGATCGTTGGAGACTTTGCACACCTTCTTATACTAGTACAGAAGAAGAAATATGGCAGCCTAAGAGTCCTTTACTTCTGGATATTGCTTCTGACAAAAAGATAGGAGAGGGTGTGGGGACAAAAGGTGAATAGAGGGATCTAGGAGTAGATTGCAAAATAGAAGCTAGATCCCCCCCCCCCCTTTTTTATCTTGCCTGGTCTCTCAGTGCAGCTCTAGGAGTGCGCCTCCTGCAGAGAGACGCAGGAGATGGCTCTGGCTCCTGTAGGACCTGGGTCCTCACAAGACAACTCCGGGGTAGGGTTGGGGCTGGGCGGAGCCCCTCAACCTCCGTGGTCAGGATGGTGTCCAGGATCCGTACCTGACTCCTCACTGCACAGCTCCAGGGTACAGTGGGCTTATGGGCAGGCTTCAGTCCTCCGCTGCCGCTGGAAACGGATGGTGCCCGGTAGCCGAGTCAACGCTGCCCCGGAGTACAGTGGGCCTGTGGGCAGCCTTCAGTCGGGGGGAAGCGGATGGCGCCCGGTAGCTAAGTCTGCGCTACTCCGGGATACAGTGGGCTGGTGGGTGGCCTTCAGTTCTCCAGAAACAGATGGCGCCCTGTAGCCAAGTCCGTGCCACTCCCTGTAACATTTTTATTTAAGAATTTTGCATCAATATGTGCAGGTGACATCGAAAATCATATGCACATATAAATACTGTATGTGACAACTACTTGTTATCCAGAGAATCTGGATTACTGTCTACTTGTTTATTTTTTATCAAATGTAAAATAACATTGGGCCGGGCGTGGTGGCTCACACCTTTAATCCCAGCACTCATGAAGAACATACAGGATGATTGCTGAGTTCTAGGCTTGCCTGGGCTACATAGTGAGCTCAGGGCCAGCCTGAACTACAAAGTGAGACCCTGTCTCAAAAATTTTAAAAAAAATGTAAAATAACATTATGTTTATGAATTCCAAAAATTTCACAGGATTTTCTTATAAAAGAATTCTGAGACCATAAAATTTTCTTCATTCTTGTATGCAATATCTTTTCTTTTCTTTTCTTTTTTCCTTTTGAGACAGGGTCTCACTTTGTAGTTCCGGTTGGCTCTGAGCTCACTATGTATTCCCGGCAAGCCTGGAACTCAGCAATCCTCCTGTCTCTGCCTCCCGAGTGCTGGGATTACAGGCGTGAGTCACCACGCCCGGCACTGTGATATGAGATATTGAGGACTGGTGGGTGTGAGTCTCCACACCCAGCCTTTTATGTGGTTACCAGCGATCGAACTCAGGACCTTGTGCTTGCAGGTGCCTGAAACACTGAGCTAACCCTCTGGCCCTTTTCTTTTCTTTTCTTTTCTTTTCTTTTCTTTTCTTTTCAAATAGCAATAACAGGTGAGTTTTTAAGCAGGTGGGAGTGACTGAACTGGATGGCTAAATCTAAAAGCCCATCCTTTTCTTATCTTAAAGTTTTGTATCCTGACTCAGGATCTTCTTTATTTATGAAGAGACATAAACTAATCTTTCTTTACCTTACTAACCTGCCTTCAAATGAAGCCTCTTCATTTCTCGTTAAGTCTCATGTCCCAGAGGTAGGACAGTGAGACTGCCACTTCCCTCTCCTTGAGATTTCCTGGCCTGATGTTGCCTAGTCAGTAAGCATCCTCCAGTGGACCCAACTTAGTTCTGCTGACCTCCCTGCTCTGAGTCCTCTTCTCTCATGTGTGTGGATTTTTCCCTGAGTTCTGCCACCCTCAATGCCTGTGTTCCCTGAAGGAACAACCCCGAGTATGCTTATTTCTTCTGTTGAGAGATGAGTCTGTATTGTTCTGCTGGCTTAAAGTGTTTACCCCTTATTTCTATACAAATTTAATTTTGCAGCACTTTCTACCATTGTTTTTATAATTTGTGGCCAATTATATTTGGTATTCTTATTCATATTATGAATTTGGGAAGTTTGTTGCCTAAAGAAACATGAAGCCTCCCTTTCACAGATTATAGAATTGCTTAGAATAAAGTTACAAGTTATAAGAAGTTATATTGATTCTTTATATATTTATGGTTTGTTTTAATATATAATAACATGTTAAATACTATAAGCTAAGTGTGGAAATAAGGACATGAAATATTCTAGATGTGTAATCAAAATCAACAAGCTCCTGCATGTTCCTTTAACCTCCAAAGCACCTTTTTTTAAATTTTTTATTTATTTATTTATTTATTTTGCTTTTTGGAGACAGGGTCTCACTTTGTAGTTCAGGCTGGCCCTGAGCTCACTATGGTGCCCAGGTAAGCCGCCGCGAACTCAGCAATCCTCCTGTCTCTGCCTCCCGAGTGCTGGGATTACAGGCGTGAGCCACCACGCCCAGCTTTATATGTGGTAACCGGGGATCGAACTCAGGTCCTTGCCCTTGCAAGGCAGGCGCCGGGACCACTGAGCTAACCCTCTGGCCCCAAAGCACCTTTTGACAATTACATAGATCCTGTTTAACCTTGATGGTGGAACTCTTAGAGTACGACCGAAAAATGACTTTCTCACAACAGCATTGTACTAAGGTTGGGCTCATCATCACTTAGAATATTTATTTGTGAGTGTAACAATCTGTGGCTTAAACATTCTCATGGAATTGCCGTGAGACCTGGAGTCTGATTTTCCACGCAGAGGTAGGCACCTAGTGGGGTGGCCTGTTCCAACCTCAAACGTTGGCCTTTTCATCATAAAATCATTTGCCAGCTGTGGGAGAATGATGAATTTCAACCTGAGAATTTATTATTCTACCTTGTGTGCTGCATTTATTTCTTTACACTGATCCTATTGTTACCTTCTTCAGCAAATGACCCGAGGTCTTTTCTCCCTTGACAGAATGACAAAACTCCCTGACCATCCCTGTGATTGTGTCTCTAAGGCTAGGCCATGGGACAGAACACCCTGAGATGAGCAGTGGTTCAGGCCTTGCAGTTTCCAAACTCTTGACTGCTTGGTGTGCAACCATTCTCTACTTCCGTCTCATTCTGTTCATTCTCTTTCTCTATCTTTTCTCTTCTCTCATCACTGGTATGAAATAAAATCAAACAGAAGGCAGGAGCAGGCAATGATTACAACTACATTATTTTAGCAGTCCCTAAAAGGAGGTGGTCCAATAGCTCCCGGCCATGCAAGATCCTTTGGCTGCCGACTTCCTTGCTAATGGCGTCTTGAGCTAACTTGACCTCTCATTTGCTCCACTGAGTACCCTGGAATCTAGGGAACCAAGTTATTATTACATGTGTCTCTCCAAGGTTTAGTTCTGCTATCATCACCTTCATTTCCTACATTCACAGAAATCTGATAATAAAGAATAATGCTCTTCAAGTGTCATGAAAACAGTAAGGTGTGGCTGTTGATTTTATTTGCTTTAATCTCACTGAAAATAAGGGACAGATTTGAAATCCAAGATGCTTTCCTTTCTCTAAGACTACAAAAACAAAAAGCAGTACTTTGAAATCCTTTTAAAAGGATTTATTCTTAACAATCAATACTTGGTTTCTTAATCTAAATCATCTGTAGGTAAGTAGGACGTTTTCTGTGAACCATTTTCAAAACTAAAATCAAAGTATTCATGTCTAAATAGATAAAGAAAATATCAATATGGTATTAATTTATATTAATTTCACATTAGTTTGTTAATATAGAGGTCACAATAGAGGTCATGTTTCTTATCTCTTTTTCATGAAAAACTAATTAATAAAATATTTCAATTTAGAAAATATATTTCTTTCCATGAGACTGTTATATTTAGATTAATTGGGAAGTACTGACAATATATACTTAAATACCTTTGTTTCCTTAAATTAAAAATATTTTGACTATTTTTGTTATGTAGAAATATTTTACATCTTTTATACACTTTAATTAAAGAATTCAGTGTCACACTCATTCTCCTAAAAGGAGCTTGTGTCACATAAGATAACAGCAGCAAGTGTTTGAGAAACAATAATGTAAAAAAATTCTTTTTGGACACAGCAACCAGATATTAGATGAAAATAATTGAATGCAGTGTCACTATAGTTCCAAAAGTACTGAAAAATGAATACAAGAAGATTACAAAAGGCAAAGAATTCAATAGTCTAAATTAGAACTGAAGAAAAGCAACCAAACAGTAATTTGAAGTCAAAGTAATAATTCTGATGAAAAGGATAATAGCAATGGATTAATGATTTTAAAATTATTACTGGAAGCAACTGGAACTATTTTAACTATTTTGAAAAATGAAAGAGATACAGTATTCAGTATTTAAAACAAAATAAGATACTTATGTCTGTATATGCAAAAGGAAGATACAAGTTAACTCTACAGAATTTGTACAGAATTATATATGCATGTATATAGATAGATAATAATTCCATCTACATAAATATTCTATCATATTTTTAATTACCTACTGATATTTCACTATTGAAATTATTAATCACATAGCTTCTGATATGGAATCTCAAGGGAATGTGATACATTTTTAATCAGTCCAATAATATCTAGAATATTTTTCTACAAAATTTTATATATAAATATATGTATGGGGAAACAAAATATAATTTACATACATGTACATACATGCATGTGATTTCATATGTGTTCATGTATATATGTATACATATACACATGTTTGTGTACATAAATCATGTATGCATAATTGTGAAGAAATACTCTAGCTGCATTTACTTTATATTTATGTATTTTATGTGTATATACATATTTATGTATTATAAACAATACACAAGCATACATACATCTATATATTTGGGCACATGTGCATATAGCTTTATATGTTATTTATAACATATAAATACATTAAAGTACCTGTACTTTTTGTTTGTTTTTGAGACAGGGTCTCACTTTGTAGTTCAGGCTGGCTCTGAGCTCACTATGTAGCCCAGGCAAGCCTCAAACTCAGCAATCCTCCCATCTCTGCATCCCAAATGCTGGGATTACAGGCCTGAGCCACCACTCCTGGCAAAGTACCTGTACTTTTAAAGTCTTTTCAAACAAAGTACCAAGTTGGGCCAGAGGGTTGGCTCAGTGGTTCCAGCGCCTGCCTTGCAAGTGCAAGGTCCTGAGTCCTGAGTTCCATCCCTGGTAACCACATACAATGCTGGGTGTGGAGACTCACGCCCACCAGCAATCAATACCACATACCACAGTGCCGGGCATGGTAGTTCACGCCTGTAATCCCAGCACTCGGGAGGTAGAGATAGGAGGATTGCTGAGTTTGAGGCTTGCCTGGGCTACATAGTGAGCTCAGAGCCAGCCTGAACTACAAAAGGAGATCCTGTATCAAAAAAAAAAAAAAAAAGGTACCAAATTGAGTTCTAAGAAAATGATTCTATTGTATCCATTCATGAAAATAGTAATATTTTGTTAAATATCTTTTCTTTATTAGTCTTGATTTGACAGTCAAAATGTAGGAACTTGTGATTTAAATTCATAATCCACTGGATATTGTATAATTTAATAATTTAACCTTTTCATGTTTTTCTTATTCGTGTTTTCAGCAGTTTAATAGTATCGCTTCTCGGCCTTTTGGCTAAGATCAAGTGTAGCAGTTTAATAGTGTACATATGATTTAGTGTTATTTTTATTGCTTTATATTTTGATATACACATATACATTGATATGCATATGTATAATCACATACGCATACATATATAACATGTATGTGAACTATAACTATATATATGTAAATTAAAGGCATTGATGTTGCAATTTTTGCCATTGATTTTGGTTGGTCGTGCTATTTGCCATACATTTATGTTTCTTTTTAAATTTTATATTAGAATTCTTATGAGGCTTAAGGAAAACTTTGCCCCTTCACTTACCAGAAATATCAAATTATTTTTAAAAGTACACTTATAATTACTTCCTATATTTATGTTCATATTATACTCCTTTTATCCTCCTGAATTTATTCTGTCATATGATACAGAGCAATTATTTTTCTTGCTTTTTAATGAGTTACAATTCTTTAAAAATGTTCCTTTAAAATGTTCACTTTATGATATCATATTTGTTTGTGTCATTTCTTTTATACTTCATTCTTTGATCTTCCTATTCACTCTGTAATTAGCATCAGAACTTCAAAAAATGAATATTTGGGATGCAGTAATATTAGAGATGAAAGTTCTTTTATATTCTCATTCTTCAATACATTCAAGTCCACACATTTAGATTCTTAGACTGTGAGAACCAATGTATCACTTGTAACAATGTCATTGAAAGTTGCAGATTAAATTTGATGGAGTTAGTTCCTTTGCTGAATGTAAAGAAGGAGAGCTTGTGGATTAGGGAAATGCTGAGGAAGGAGGGTCAGACCCACATCCCCAGTAAATGTATGAAAAGTTGCAGATGGAAAACGGGACAGGCACATGTGCAGACAGCCTGGGAACCAGAACTTTCAAAGTCAGGCTCCTGCGTGCAACTCTAGGAGAAGCTTGCTCCCTGTTGGCAGCATGGAGCCCTGATGGTGTTTCAGCCAATGACCTGGATGAAGGAAATGTCTTTATTCTCTACTGTGTTTGCACAACCTTTCCAAACACACACACACACACACACACACACACACACACACACACTCACAGAGTTGTAGCACCTGGTACAGTGTTTTCTTAAGAGATGAGTTTCCAAAACTTCACTTTTCTGCTTCTGAGTTTAGCCACCAGTTCTTACTGGTGGCCGATCCCATCACGATGGTGCTCTCCAGAGCCCTGCAGGAGGCATACCTCTTCAGATCATCATTAATTTAGTTCTCTAGACATAATCTCATCTTAAGTAGAATTTAACTGACATACAATATTGTTACATATTCAGTATCACTCTTTTATTTTCGTTTGTGTATCTTCATAGAAATACAGATACAAATGTATCTTTATTTCACCCATATGGTGATGAAATGTATTTATTAATATGTTAATTAATTTTCATTAATAAATAAAAGGATTCAAGAACCAGACCACTGCACTGTATCTAAACCTTTATATAAAAATTCAAACCCTCAACATCATTAAATGCAATATAAAAATTTATTTCTTACATATGAAAACTGTCCTTGGTTCATTTTTTTCTATTTCAGTTTCGGAGGGTGAACAATGCATGCTAAGAGTTGGAAAGGAAGAATTTGATACTGAGAATTTAATTTTGAAGCATGTATAAGTAATGTCTATCAAAAAATTGCACTGATTGGGCCAGAGGGTTAGCTCAGTGGTTCCGGCGCCTGCCTCACAAGTGCAAGGTCCTGAGTTCAATCCCCAGAAACCACATACAATGCTGGGCGTGGAGACTCACGCCGACCAGCAATTAATACCACATACCACAGTGCTGGGCATGGTGGCTCACGCCTGTCATCCCAGCACTCGGGAGGTAGAGACAGGAGAATTGCTGAGTTTGAGGCTTGCCTGGGCTACATAGTGAGCTCAGGGCCACCCTGAACTACAAAGCGAGACCCTGTCTCAATAAATAAATAAATAAATAAATAATAAATAAATAAATAGCACTGATTGAAAATGGATTGAACTGAATTGCATTTTTATTGACCAGGGGACTATTAAAGGAGTTCAAAGATATTTTAGCATAATAATACAATTAGCAAAATCTGTAAACACTTTCAATTGGAATTATATACTAGAATCACTATTCCATTAAAATAGAAACACATAATTCAAATATATGTTGGTACTAGGGATCGAACTCAGGACCCTTTGCTTGTGAAGCAGGCGCAGTGCCTCTAAGCTAAGCCCTAGCCTCAAATATATTTTAAAGAAATGAAGATATTAAATACTTATTTAAATATACTTATTGGAATGAAAATGAACACATAAGCAGATAGATGCTTTATGTGAAAGAAAATGACTTTTTTTTTAACCTTAGATAAAAAGGATTAAAAAGTCCTTTCATATTTTGAATGTGGTTATTAGGGGAAAAAGATTTACTGACTTTTCTAAGTGCAGAACTAGGAGTAATTGAAACATATTGTTAAGATTATGGAGCCAATAAAATTAATATAAATGCAGCATAAATGGTAAAAACAAAAGGAAACATAAAGCAAGGAAAAAACAAGAACACAGTTGAAATACAAAAATAAAGCAAGTTAATTTTATCTCAGATGTCATATTCTTGGAAAATAGTTATACAGTATTTCAAATATGGATAATCATTATAAATGTAAAACAAATGTGGTCACTAAAAAGAGAAGTTGGATGATAACGTGTGAATAGTACATTCTCTGAATTCCTGAATATCTGGAAAATGTTTCATTTTTCCTTTACTATTATTGCTAATTAGGCACTGAAGAATCTCGGGTTCAGTCCATTTCTTTAAGGATGATGAGAAGGTTTTTATGACACCCAGGTGATCAGTGAAGTGCTAAACACCGATTGGACCCTCAGTTACTAACTAGGCTACTTATTTTAATTTTTAGCTGTAGCTGTGACTCTTGTTTCCTTCTTTGAAAAATTAATTTGCTTATACTGTCATCACAAATTTGATGTCACTTAGAAGAAGCCAGGACCCAGAGGTTTGATCAATTTAAAGCACTTGAATTTATGTGAGCCCAACATAAGACTTTTTCAACCTTCTTTGATGTTATTGGCTGTGGTTCTCCTTTATTTTCTTTTGTTCTGTCTTTCTGTGAAACCTGTTAAGCAGATGTTAGATTTGATTTACTATGTCTTTTAAATATTCTACCTTGACTTTTCTATCCCTGTAAGTTTTTACTCTGTTATATGAAAAAGTATGTTGACTTTGACTTTCACATCTCATCTATTTTATTTTTCTATAATTTTGGTGTTATATTACATATAAAGGTAAACAATCCTGGTAAAGTTTCTGTGATAAATAAAATATTTTGTAAAGCAACAAGTGAATAGGTGATCTTTGGCTTTATTCTTCTATAATAAACAGAAAAAAATAGATTCCAATTTCGTATTAGCATGTAGTACACAGGTATTGAGGACATTAAATTGTACCTTGCTCGATATGAACTCTCAATAATTATAAGCATTGTTTTCCATCTCACCTGAAGTAGAGTAAATATCATTCAGTTATGGAGTACTGATCTATTAGCTCATTAATCATTGTTCATTAAAACAACAGTTAAAATCTCGGAATTATCAATTGCAAATAACTTGAAACTAATCATTTCTAAAATTAAAATTTTTAAAAAAAATCACAGTCAAAATTATGAATATATAATTGTTTATATTATTTACTATACATTTTAAAAATCATGAAATAATTGGAAAAATTACTACAGAAATTAAGCAGAAAGAAATTGCTCAAAGTAAAATAAAACCGGAGGTGGGGGTGGAAGTCAGTCACATTGAATGACCTGCCGTGCATACAGACCTGGGTTGGTTCCCAATACTGCAACATTACAATGAAGTAAACGAATATATTTATTTTTTTCAAAAAATGTACTTGAAACTATTACAAAATATTTTAAATAGTAAAAGTTTTAACACACTTCTATATTTCACCAAACTTTGCTATAAAAAATTTTCTTTGATCCAGTTTGATTTTAGTTCAGTGCATGGTGAAAGATACGAGTCTAGATTTAATCTTCAGCACATGTAAAACCAGGGTATTTTTAGCATCTTTTATTAAAGGGTGAGGATGTTTGATTCCTTTGTCAAAGACAAGATGTTTGCGTATGTTCAGAGTTATTTAGCGTCTTCTAAATTATTCCATTAATCCTTGGGTCTTTTTATTGTTGTTTGCCAATAAAATGCTGTTTTTGTTATGGTAGTTTTGTAATATAATTTCAATCAGGGATTATAATGTTTCTTCCCTTGCCTTCATTGCCCAAAACTGCGTTTGGTATTCTAGGTCTTTTTTTTTTTTTTTTTTTTTTGGTGCCAAATGAATCTTAGTATTCTTTTTCTCCAATTCTGTGAGATAGGCTGTAGGCATTTGATAGTGATTGCATTAAATCTGTATAACAATTGTTGATATGTGGCAGGTTTCACAATATTAGTTCCTATAAGTTTGTGAATAAGAAGGTATTAACTAGGCCTGAGGAAACTATGAAACCACAGGGATCATATATGGACTCTGCCCTGTGGAACATAGGTTTCATTATAGCATCTTTTGCATTTTTATGTTTTTATGGAAGGAGATTGAAAATTAAATTTGTCTTATATAACACTTCAACAGAAATACATCAGTAAAATCAATACTTATCCCAAGACTTTTGCTAGAGCTTTAAAAAATTTATGAAACAACTTTCTAATCTCAAGGCAATAATACAAAACATTAAGCATTCTAATGCTTCTTCACCCCAATGTCATAGCTGATACTTTGATAAATTTTATTGGTGCATTTTTAGTTAACTGATGCTGTAAAATAGTTTTAACTTCATGTGAATTTTAAATATAAGTACACAATATAAACTAATTCATAATTTACTGATTTGTCTAAAAATGTATCTCCTTTTTCCCCTAAGATCATTCAGTGTACTAAGATCTTTACCATGTGTATAATTCTTACCTCCCGGGAAAACACCAATTAGACTTGATTAGAGAGTCGATTCCTTGAGGACAACTGGAGAAAAGCTCATTAAACTCAATTATTGTAAAGGTGGCAACAAGTAAAATGATGGTCTCTTCACTGACTGCTGTCCCAAGTTGGTAAATGCTCTCACTCAGGATGTGATCCTGTGCCATGACTCCTGTGTGGAAAGATGCACTACTGATTCCATTCCATGGGAAACAGAGCTGAAGAAAGAGTCTCTGGCTATTAACTGCCCACATCACACTGTCTAGAATTTTACTGAAGGGTTTGGAAAAATAATTCTAATAGAGGATATCTGAACTGACCAGCAACATTTGGCAAGTCATGTGAGGAAGTCAATGTAATACATAAATATAAGCACAATTGTTTTCATATCATAAAAAAAGACTACATGCTGTGGACAATTAAGTGTTATGACCAGTTCCACAAAATATAAAGAAGCAGACAATTCTTTTTTCCTATGTTTCTCCAGTCACTGGAATTCAAATTTCCTACTTTTTCATATTCTCATTCTCTCCAATGGCAGTGCAGAAGGACATGAGACACATTTTAAATATTTTACTGTCTTACTGTCCATAATACTCAATTTCCAATGGATTCACCAATGTGAAATGTATGTCAGATATTTGATAGCTATGAGGATACGGAGGTGACTTGGAAGATTAAAAATAGCAGTGTATAATGTAATGAGAGAATACAAAGTGGATATGGGTACCATGGAGAGATATGAAGAAAGGAGATGTCATTGAGAAGGACTAGAAAGAGAAGAACCTTGAATTCAGAATTTTGTACCTTAAGTCAATGACAGAGTCATCTTTTATTGTCTCAAGTATGCAAGAAAGAGATGTTTACTTTATCCAAGGAAAAGAATCCTCTTTATGTATGCATTATTCCAAACGAAAACTTTCATCCTTTAGTGAACTGTGGGTACATTTACCCATATGCTCCTTTCATGTAAAAGTTTCTAGTTTGTGTTCTTGTAGAGAAAAATATATGAGCATGAAATGGTTTCAAAATCTAAATCAGATTCCAATAATGAAATGACCAGGATTATTGGTAAATAAACTTGGAAATGAGAAAAGGAAAGAATTAATGGCAAAAGATGAGATGTAAATTCTAATAGTATCTAAAAATCATAAAGAAGATACTGCATCTTCATCATAGAATGACAACATAGTATCTGAGTTGGTCACATGCAAGTTATTTTCTCAAAAAAATACATTGAAGTGGTATAAAACCCTTAAAAGTATTGTATTTCTAGATATTTATTCTGAGGAAATTATCACAAATAGATAGCAGATAATTACAAAATTATAAAAAATTACAAATATCAATGAGGCCAGGCATGGTGGCATATACCTGGAATCTCAGAACTTGAGAGGCTGAAGCAGAAGGATTTCTGTGAGAATATCATGGACTCTTAGTGACACCCCCTGTGAGAAAAAAAGGACAGACAACACTCTGTCTCAAAATCTAAATAAATAAACAAATAAATAAATAATTCTGAGAAGATAGCTTTGAATTAATTTTTAGTACTGCAAACAAACAAAAAACATATACTTAAATATTTAAAACTATATATTTTTAATTATAGGTAGTAACAAAATAATTTCACAAAAGAATTAGAATAAATATGAAAAAACACTGATATCAATGATCAATAATAATGCTTTCTAAATAAAAATTGGTTCATTTATATGAGGGAATAATACACAAGCAGTAAAAATCAAATTTTTAGTCTTTACTCAGTTTAACTAGACTTATAACTTAGTTTACGTATATCAAATCAGTCCTTTCACTCACAGCAATTATTTATCAATGGTCTACTGCAGATTTACCATACAGATAGCTGCATGTCTCTTCTAACAGTCCAATGGAGATTTACTCATATAACTAAAAAAATATTCAGGTCATTGAAAGGTAGCATCGTGTGCGTGTGTGTGTGTGTGTGTGTGTGTGTGTGTGGTGTGTGTGTGTGTGTGTGTGTGTGTGTGTGTGTGTACATGTGGGGAGGTCAACACAAAATAACTGGGAAAATTGACCTAGCAAAGCCTGTTGACTCATAGTCAAGAGACTTTATTAGACATGAGCAGAATTCAGACAAAGCACATTAGAAGGCTGTTTCATCTAGAAAGAAAATTAAAAATGTCCAGAGGGGAAAAACAGAGACTGTAACTATACAATATGACCAAATTTTCTGTAAAATATTTCAACATATTAAAATGATGCTCCATGGGAGAAGATTTTAAAGATTATATTTTATCTTATTTACAATAAGGATGATATGCTATTAAGTTAGGAAACATTAACCTTATGAATTTTCAAGAGATTCAAATGATTAGAGGAGACTGACCTTCCAAAGTAGCAATCAATACTTAAATTTATTCTCCACACTGTTCATGAGTTCTCTTGTGTTGAAGTACATTAGCATCAGGATTGGGTTATCAATCTATCACATGCTTTACCTTTAAAGTTACTGATTTCTAGCAGCACAACATGAGATGAACAATAAGGTCATATGGTAAAATGTTACCCAGAACTATACACTTCTTTCTCACATGCCAGGGTCACAAGGTGACCACAGAATTTAAAGATGGGCTAAAATGTTGATTTAATTACCTAGCTGAAAGCAAGGGGGGGGGGACTCAAAGTGTTTAGAGGATTCAGCTTTTTTCAACTAAACTGTATTTATTACTAGGCTCTGTATATGTGGATGACAAGCCAAGGGATAGAAAATAAAGCTGTGCCAAGAATATACTGACCCTGAAAACACTATCTAAACTAGCTAGGGTTTTATCACTATATTGTACATAGATTTTCTTAAAGACATTTTAATATTCAAAATTCTTCATAAATAGAGGAAACATTATTTCTATGGTCAACATCAGCATCCTTCTGCACAATGTCATCCTCAGATTTTTATGTGCCTTTACTGGCATAAATTACTGTACGCTATGCTACTGCAGAAGGAAGTAAAGTGTATTAAATATTCCCTGAGGAAATTTGAAACTATATTACAGAGATAAGATACGAATGTACACTTACCAGCAGTACCAATAATATATCTTAAGGACCGTATAAGTGACACAAATAGTAAGCTCCTAGGGAGAACACGGGAAGGGAAAGCTGTGTGCAGGTGCTAGAGTTCAGAGATTCCATGGAGACTTACCTGAGCCCTTCAAAAAGGGAGAGAGACCCCCCCTGCGTGCACGGACACAGATCCACTTCCGGTGAGCACGGACATTTTGCAATACGACTCTAATTTTTCTCTCATAAATTCTCTTTTCACTGTTTCTCATCCTTCTTCTCAGAATTCTCCTGGTACAACTTCAGCAGAGCCTCCCTGCTTTTGATGCTAATCTGCCTTTCAGATTAGGGAAACTTTAACGCTGTTTCATGACAGTAACTCTAATGTTACTTTCCTGTGATTTATTTTTCTGACCCTTATGCGCCTTTCCTTTATTCAGAATAAAATTGTATTATTTATTGTATCAGTCGACTTTCCATCAGTGGGGCACACTTTTGACACTCATCACTTAAGGAAGAGATATTAATTTACCTTCCAGTTTTTGAAGATACCTCTGGCTTTAGGTGACCTACTGGTTCCAAAGTGAAGATGTCTCAGGAGGCTGTGGTGGAAACAGCTGCCCCATTCATGGTGGCCAAGAACGGGAATAGCACCAGAGCAGAAGCCACGAGGGACCAGACAGCCCTGAGACCACTCCTACATGACCGACCCAGATAGTCCCAGAACTGTGTGCCCCAAATCTCTGGGTATATCCTATGGCCAAACCAACATTCACTCCACCCTAACCACTGCAGACATTAGCTGGATTAAAAAAAAATCACAAAATTAGCTCTTTAAAGCAACACATACTCACACCTCCCATTTTCTTTGTGTCAGAGGCCCTGCTCTGGGTTATGTACGTTTTTGGATTCAGCGTCTCCAGTCAGAGTAAGGCACTGGCCTGAACATCTGCACATCTGGAAGAATCCTCGGTCTAGCTCCCTTAACCACATGTTGAACCTAAAGTAACTGAAACCAATAAAAGTCAGTTACTTTAGGATGGATGAATTGGGGAACTGATCATCAGAGGTTGGCCACCCTTTCTTGGTGTGGATGCCTCCATAAAGCGGTTCACAGGGTTGCTGGCTTCATTACTGCTAACACAGGAGATATGTGTTAGTAAAACAAAGTTATTATTTCCTGTAGCTTTACCACAAAAGGAAACACAATCAACATGGCTATATTCTATTAATTAGATGCAAGAGACAGATTTTATTCAATGAGATCGAGTTAAGTAAAAGTCTGAGGGGCCAGAAGTAGAGATGGCTGGGGACCATCTCAGAGTCTGTCAATCAAACAAATTTGCTTGAAATATAATTGATGGCCAAAATGAGGTTTTTAATTCAGTACATGTCATTTAACAAGAAACTGTGGCTAGCTTATTTGGCTGTTTCCTCCACTGGTTCCTGGTTAAATGCAGACTAGTCTGTGAAGTTAAATGTAGACTAGTCTGTGCTCTAGATTGTCCAGGATTTTGTTATTCAAATCCTCCACCCCAGGGATGCTGATTTCCATTATCCAAACATGAACAGTTAGGTTTACAAAGCTTCAGGTGCCAATATCTTATTCATACATGTCATATGCAGTGTTTAGAGAATTTAACTCTGGCATAAAGTTATACATTTCTTCTAAATGGAAGCTTACTTTTTGTTTTGTTTTGTTTTGCTTTAATCTGGGCATCTCTGTACATAAGGAAAATAGAGACAAAGTTTTACTCTATAGAACAGAATACGCCATTTTAAAATATGGGTGACATTGCTAGTGCTCTATTGATTGTTTTTTTTTCAGATTTTATAATCAAAGCGGTTCTGTGTTTCAGCCTCATTGTGTAGTCTGTAAGATGAGGAGCTCTATAAACATAGTCAAGAGAACTGTCCTTGGATTCACTCTGAAAACAAATCGGTGAGAAGAAAGAATAATCGAAAGTGGATTGTAACTGATCTGCTGAGTCAAGTTGGTCCCTTGTGTGGTTTCCTCACACCACACCACTCGGCATTTGGCATTCATGTGTGCCCTGTGCAGAGTGCTGACAGTGAACATATAATAAAGAAGGTGTGACTGCACAAGTGCGTAGTTTCTCTGGTACTACATGCAATACTGGCTCACCTTGTCCTCAACTTCCATAACACTTCCTACCAAAGAAAATCATTTAGAGAAGGGAAGTGTTAGTGTTCCACAAATCTGCCATGTGAAGCACGAGAGGAGGGTAAAAGTAGAGAAGATACTAGGAAAAGAATGGCCTATTCTGTTTACCAGTACAATGAAACTGTAAGAGCAGATTTGCCCACTTTACAACCACCCTTGTGGAGCAACTTCATTTCCCTATCAAACGTTTGTGTTTGTTTTTGGTTTTCTCTTTTCTACTTTTTGCATTTGTCTCTTAATGGGAATTTTTTTTTTCCTAAATACTTCAGTTTTTATCCTTGGTAAATTCTCCAGATGCAGCTCGAGTTCAGGGCCTTATAACTGTACCAAGGAGTCATTATTCAGCAATCCAGGATGGGAGAGAGGTGCCACAGAGGCTTGTAGGCCTCCCCCCCACCCCTTCAGCACACAAACCTTGTAAACACGACCTTGTGAGACTACACAGCAGTGACTGGCTCTATATTGTCTATGCAAATCCTATATATTCTTCCTGAACACAGGAAAAGGTACTTCTATGAAAAAAAGCTGAGCAAACATGAAAACCTGTAGGATTGCAGTAGAATAAAAATTCATGCCTTTTGATGAGAAAAAGAGATGAATCCTAACTACTTAATAGTCCGATGTGGAGTCTTTGGATATTTCTCAAAAGATGGAACTGTTAATCTGTGTATTTTGACAATACCCAATCTGGGTAATTGTTTTTCCCTCTCTAAATCGCTTTCCTTTACATTTAAGCTGAAAATATCTAACTTTCTGTGGCTATATTAATTATACTCTCACTCAATTAGAAGGGCATAATGCAGGAAAGCCAGTGTAAATGTATTATCTAAAAGGTAAAAGATTGTGAGCTTATAATGCTACTATCGTTGTTACTGCCATTTTTAATTTATATGTAGTTATTTTCTAGAATGTTTTATTGTCCTTAAGTATTGTTTTCTTTTCGTGGCTTTCACAGTTCTCTTAAAATCTTACAGTACAAAATCTGAGATCTATTTTCAGGGTTAAATAAACTCATTTTGCTTCTGGTTATATTGTATTTCTATTTTAATAGCAGAAGTTAACTTTCATCACACATAATAACAGCCATGTCTTAAGTATATATCTGGAGTTGGCAGACATTTTTTAAAGTTTTCCCTAAAGCTGTGCCCTTTAAAAAAAATCAATCATCTACTCTTTCCCACTGTACTTTTCATTTTTCAAATCAGCTTCAGAATAAGTCAAATGACATCCCAAGAGGTTTCTTAGTTTTTGCTGTCTATTTATAATTTTAAGGTAAACCCGAAAGAAGAAATATAACAAAATCGATGACCACTCCTGTTAAATGACCAAAAAGACCAAGACAAAGCTAAGATTCTTCTATATGACTCCTGAACTTGTCTTACCTTAAAATTTTATTAGGTTTTAAAACATAGAATCCTATTCTAATAATAAAATAAAGTTGCTAAAGATTAGATATGTTATTTAGTTAATTTTTTATCTTGTTCTGAAAAAAAATTTTAGTAGGATGGCCAAGGAAGATATAATGAGAATACAGGTCCTTGAGAAAAGAAGAGGATAAAGGGTAACTTAATAGGATGTAAACTTTTTCAAAAGGATGTCTAGAAAAGTCTTCAGAGCAATCATAGACCTACTTCATCCTCTTTCATCTGAGTTTGACTCTATTTGAGCTTTTTATATACTTCTTTTTATTTAAGTGACCAGGTTCCTGCCTACACATCGCTTATTGCAAATCCACCAGTTATTTTTTATGTTCTTAGCAATATTTCCACATAAAGCTAGGCAATATAAAAATAGCTTGGACTTCCTTAACTTGAGTGAAGGCTCCACAAGTCTTTTTTATTCCACTAACTCTTTTCTCTAATATAATCTTAAAATAGCCACAAGAAATTGCAGGAAGATTCGTGGGAGTTTAACACATGTATTGAAAGGACAAATTAACCATATACAGTGTACAAAGAACATTCTGATCGAGAAGTGCTATATGAGATTTTTTAATTTTCTGTTCACCCTCAAAAAATTTGTTGAAAACTGACCATAACATATGACTATATATAGGGGATATTGAAATATTTTTAAAAGGTGATTCAGACTGTGTAGGAGTATAGTCTGAGACTTAAATCTGAAGTCTTCTTGAGTTAATAAATTTTTCAACAAATAATAAGTATTATTTTTAAATCTCTACTTCTATTTTGAAATGTGGGGGATAAAAATATCCTTCCATAACCTTAGAATGAACTCAGATCTCCTGGAAAAAATCTAACATTGGATGACTTTATACTCTTTTCCTGACTCAGCTTGTGATACTTGCATTAGGATCCTAATGTCCTATGTAGGATAGAACATCTGCGTCAACAGGAAATGTCTCCACAGCTGAAGTGATTCAGTAGGGCTTTCTTGTTTAAGGTGGAAATAAGAATCAATAAGAAGTCTCACAGAATTGGTCTTCTAAGAAAATTCTGGGGAACATTTAAAACGGTAATTCATAAGACATGTGTCTAATGGAACTAGAGTGAGCTTCTGTCTTAAGTCAGAATGAGAAGAAATATAAATATTTGAGTGTATTATTGGGAAATGTTTCCCTGATAGAAATATATTCTATTTGAGACAACATACACCTATTTGTACTAAGAAATGTAAGTGCATGGGAGTGACCTGTTTCACAAGGTTAGGCCAATACTTAAACATTAAAACAGCCTTTAGTCGGGCGTGGTGGCTCACGCCTGTAATCCCAGCCCTCCAGAGGCAGAGGCAGGAGGATTGCTGAGTTCGAGGCTTGCCTGGGCTACATAGTGAGCTCAGAGCCAGCCTGAACTACAAAGCGAGACCCTGTCTCAAAAAAAAAAAAAAAAACAGCCTTTAAAAACAGAAAATCCATGCATAGTGATGGAAATTTGTAGTTTGTTGTGTTTGCATCACTGCAGAATCGGGTACACATTAAACTTAAGAGAAGTATCGCTTTAACTGAATAGTCCCTGAAGGATTTATTAGGGTAGCTAACTTCTAACATTCATTAAAAAGGAACAAACAAAAATTTAAAACAAACACTTTTAATACCCATATCAAATGTACCCAAAGGAAATCAAAAGCAAAGTACTTCCAGGGTTTGAGCCATAACCCAGGTATCTTATCTTTAAATCTTTTTTGCTTGGATGTACTTGTGTACCATTTGGTTTGCAAACACTGTCTGAAAGCATTCACATTTGTATTCAGGGACAGAATTTGTTGTAAAGCCTCAAAGAAAACTCCACAATAAGCATCACAGTACAACCTGCACCTCTTGTTCTATTCTGTCCATCATTCTTACTCACTTGTTGATTGTCACAATGCAAGAAGACAAGAGTTCCCTAAATTGACATGACAGAACATGACATGTCAGTCAAACCTTGTTTGGAAAAGGACATAATTCCCAATCTTAAAACTTTTGCCTTTTGGAAGAAAAGATTTCGAATTAGTCTTAGTTAAATTAAAAAATAATAATAATAAATAAATAAAACAGAAAAGATGAAGAGCCGATACAAACTGAAAGAGGAAAAATGCAGTATTGATCCAAATGCTACTTGCTGAGTCATAAGAAAATTGAAATTGCTCTAAGGAAAGAAAGGTAACAAGCAGAGTTGATGGAAACCCTGAGGAAAGTGTTCAAAATGAGATCACTGCATCATAATCATTTCATGTTGGCAAGCTCTACAACATTTCAGAGAGAAGGATGGCCAGGGCCCAGCACACTCCTCAATGAGAGTGCATACAGATAAGTTTAAATTAACTTCTGAAATGCCTAGTAACCCTCACAGGGATTCATCTCCTTAACTTAGGCTGGGTCTGGCAGAGAAGTAAGACAACAGACATTGTTCTAGGACAGCAGTACCATCCCTCCCAGAAAGAATGGGGTCAAGGCACTGCACTTTTCTTCCATTCGGGAATGGGATCTGACAGGCACTGATGACAGATTCATGAGACATGTTTTTTTTTTTTTGGTTTTTTTGTTTGTTTGTTTGTTTGTTTGTTTGTTTGTTTTAAGACATAGCTGGTAAAGTATGAGCTGTTTTTTTCTAAACCAAAACCTCAGTATTCAGGTAATCGAAGCATGGAGGTTTTGTGATCAGTAAATGCGTTTCAGGTTGCAGTATGGACATTTTTAGCCATCACTGTTTTGAACTAGTCCTGAGGCCCAATTCCACCTGCTCCTTTCACTCAGGCCTAGTGAGTGGATTCAATTCTTATGCACAATTTTGACAGATCATGAAGATCTGTGTCACCTTCAAAATATTTTTTATTTGAATTCTTTATTGGTACATTTTATATACAGCTCACAATCACACTCATCATTGGGGAATTTTTAACAGTATATGACACAAGTTGATTCTCATTTTACCCACGTTCCTATCCACCCATAACCCCCAACCCCTTATATACATGCTCTTTCATTATCTTTCCGAATCATACTTATTCTTTCCTCTCATTATGTTCCCACACCAAATTCCCTTTGGATATTTCCTATTTTACAAAAACTAGCATACATTCTAGAACTCATTTACATCTACAGGTTCTCATACCAAAGAAAAGATTTGGTACTTGAAAATCTGTGATCTATTTATTTCAGTTATTAGTGTGTCCTCCAGGTGTATCCATTTGCACATAAATGAATGAAACGTCATTCTTTATGGCAGAGTAATACTCCAATTTATTTTTTTAAAAACGCATCTTTTTTTTTTTTGAGAAAGGGTCTTACTTTGTACTTCAAGCTGGCCCTTAAGCTCAGTAAATGCGTTTTAGGTTGCAGTGTGGACAGTCATTTTTAGCCATCACTCGTATGGGCTAGTGATGGCAAGCCTGGAACTCTGCAATCCTCCCGCTTCTGCTTCCTGGGTGCTGGGATTACAGGTGTGAGCCACCACGTCTGGCACTGTGGTATGTGGTATTGATTGCTGGGGGGGGGGGTGAGTCACCATGCCCAGCATTGTATGTGGCTACCAGGGATCAAACTAAGGACCTTGCAATTGCAAGACAGGTGCCAGAACCACTAAGCTAAATCTCCAGCCCAAAACCACATATTTTTTATCCATTCTCCAGTTGATGGGCATTTGGGTTGTTTCCAAGATTGGGCTACCACGAACTGAGCTGCTATGAACAAGGTTGTACATATGTCTTTACACTGTGCTTTTTAAAATTCCTTTGAGTATATGCCTAGCAGGGGAATAGCAGGCTTGAATGAGACCTCTAGTCCTAGTTTTCTGAGAAATCTCCACACAGATCTCCACAATAGTTGCACAAGTCTACATTCCCACCTACAGTGAAGAAGGGTTCCTTTCTCCACACAGCCTCGCCAGCATTTATTGTTCATTTATTTCACAATAGCAGCCATTCTTTGTGGAGTGAGATGAAATCTCAGTGTTGTTTTCATCTGCATCTCTCGAATGACCAGTGATATTCAATATTCCTTCATATGTTTCTTGGCTGCTTTGACTTCTGCCTCTGAGAAGTGTCTGTTCATTTCAGATGCCCATTTTTGAACTGGGTCTTCAAACTTGGGGAAGACTGATGTGTTTAAGTTCTTTATATATTGTAGATAGTAGCTTTTTGTCTGACAAACAGCTAGTAAGGAGTTTTTCCCATGTTGTTGGTTGTCTTTTAGTAGCGCCAGTGATTTCTTTTAGTATGCAGAATCCTTTTAGAGGATGAGATCCCATTTGTTGATTCTTTTTGCTAGTTCTTGTGCTATAGAGGTTTTATTCATAAAGTTTCTGCCTAAGCCAGTGTCTCCAAGTTTTACCTAACCTGTTTTCCAGGTTTATTGTTTCTGTTTTAATGTTTAAGTCTACAATCCATTGTGAATTTAGTTTTGTGCATGGTGAAAGAGATAGGTGTAGCTTTAGTTTTTAGCAGGTTAAAGCCCAGTTTTCCCAGCACCATTTGTTAAAGAGGCTGTCTTTCCTCCATTGAGGATGCTTTGCTCCTTTGTCAAAGATAAGGTGTCTTAGTATATCCAGAGTTGTTCCTGGATCTTCTAATTACTCCACTGGTCCTCAGGTCTATTACTTTGCTAGTACCATGCAGTCTCAAAATAATTTTAATGGGGTCAAATGGCAATTTTTATAATAAAATATTATAAGATAGACTATGAGGTGCACAGCAACACTGAGACTGTTATTGGGCGAGGCCCACACTAAGGAGCTGTGCACCACCAGAATAGCACTTACACTCTGATTTCTAATGGAACCACTGGGTGAACTCAGGCCCGGAATCTGCATCTATACAGTAAGTGCTGGGGTTGTGTTGGGACTTATGCAGAGATGTGTCAGTGATATCAGAAATAAATAATTTCTTAAGGGTTCTATTTTGTAGCAAGAACGATACTTGCAACAAAGTCTACAGGCATTAACCCAGTTAGTAAACCAAAAATGCTCCCAAGTAAATGATCAGAAAAATTAAATGAGAAAAAAACAAATAAGACCCAAACTCAGAATTCCCAATCTCCAAAAGGAAAAATAGGGATGAGTGAAATGAACAACCCTGAAACACAACCGCCTGGACTCCCTGAACTGGCAACAAAAAAGATAGGGAAAAAATGAAATCAGAAATAATCTCTCAGATAACAGCACAGATGATGATCAGCATGAATGATACAGATAAAACAAAAATAGAAGACATCAGGAACATGATGGAATACCAGCATAGCAAATGGAACCCAATAAACAAATTCAAACAGATTCAATAGATTTAAATCTCCATTGAAACCTTACATAATGGAGCTAGTGAATCTGAAGATAGACATTAATACATAGATGATAGGATAGCAACTAATGACCAGGAAAGGAAAAAACTCATAAAAATAGTAAGGGACCATGAGAAATCAACCCAGCAGCTGCTAGATGATGCAAAGAAAAACAACTTAAAACTGACCAGAATCAACAAACAACCAGGACAGTGCAAATGACATAAAAAACTCTTCACACATATAATGACAGAAAACTTCTCAAGTAAGAAAAAGGACCTGACATACAGAAAAGTGAGCCAGATAGGACTGCAGCTAACAGTGATTTAAAAAAAAAATCCACACTTGAGCATATAATAGTCAAAATACCAGAATCTTAACAGAAGAATGACATATTGAAAACAATGAGAGAAAATAAATAGATCATATGCAATGGAAAGCCCATCTCAATGACAGCAAACTTTTTTAAACAAACACTCAAATCAAGGAGTACATGCAGTGAAGTATTTTAAGTCTTAAAAGAGAACAACCTTTGACCTAGACTGATGTATCCTACAAAACTATCCATCAAAATTGATAAGGAAATAATGTATTCCCACAACAAAAAACACTTGAGACACATCACGAATATAAATCTGCATCTTAAAAATTCTAAAAAATACCCTAGAAAGACAGTGAGGCTCACAACTTCATGAGACTTAACAGAATGAAGCCACTAGGCAAGGCAAAACATCAAATGGCAGGGAGAAAAATAATAACAAAAGAACCACCTACAGAAAAATATCATAACAAGAACAAATCTACACATAGTTACAACCCAATGTTAATGTTCTCAACTAACCAATTAAAAGAAATAAAATGGCAGAATGGATCAGGAAGCAAGATTCAACAATATATGTTGCATCCAAGAAATACACTTAATTGAAAAAGAAATCCATAGAGTGGAAGTAAAAGAATGGAAGGCAATTCTCGATATGATAGGAAACCATAAAAATGTAGGTGTGGCTGTCTTATTTGTTGACAAAGTTCACTTCAAACTAAAACTAATTAACAGTGACAAAGAAGGTCACTATATTCTTGCACAGGAAACATTACAAAAGGAAGAAATTACATTCATAAATATGTATGTATCAAATGTTAGCATACCCAACTATATAAAGCAAATATTATGGACATGAAAAGCCAAATAAGCCCAATAGTAGTGGAGGACCTCAACACGCTACTGTTACAAATAGACAGATCAATTGGACAAAAAGTCAATAATGAAATACTAGAAGTGAACCAAACTTTTGAACAAATGAATTTAACAGAGTATTCCATCCCACAAAATCAGAATACACTTTCTTCTCTGATACACTCGGGTCATTCTTCAAAATAGATCTTACATTAGTTCATAAAACTTGTTTAAGTAAATACAAAGAAATTGAAGTTATCCCCTTATCAGACTAGTGACTTGAAATTGGAGATCAACAGCAAAAGAAATTCCAAGAACTTCATTAACATGTGGAAGCTGAATAACAGTTTGCTGGATAACCGATGGTCCATGGATGAAATTAAACAATAAATTAGACAGTTTCTACTATTGCAAGATAATGCCAATACAACATACAGAAATCTACAGGACACAGTGAAAGCAATGGAAAATTCTTAGCAGTGAATCCCCACTCTAGGAAAACAGAGCCAGCTCAAATAAACAATCTATTGTTGAATTGCAAGCTTCTAGAACAAGAAAAGAAAGACAAACCCAAATCCCATGCAGAGATCAAATTATAAGGATCAGAGGAGAAATAAATGCAATAGAGACTAAGAAAATTATACCAAAAAAATCAATGAATCAAAGAGTTGGTTCTTCGAAAGAGTAAACAAAATTGACAAACCCTTTTCCAAGTTTATCATAAAGGGAGGAAAGGCCGGGCGTGTTGGCTCATGCCTGTAATCCCAGCACTCTGTAGGCAGAGGCAGGAGGATTGCTGAGTTCAAGGCTTGCCTGGGCTACATAGTGAGCTCAGGGCCAGCCTGAACTACAAAGCGAGACCCTGTCTCAAAAAAAAAAAAAAAAAAGGGAGGAAAGGACCTATATCCATGCAGTTATGAATGAAAAAGGTCAACCCACAACAGAGCCAGCAAAAATCCACAAGATTGTCAACACCTGCTTCAAAAACTGTACTTTAATAAGACTGAAAACAGAGAAGAAATGGAAAGATTCCTAGACACATATAAGCTCACAAAGTTGAACAAAGAAGATATAAAAATGCTAAACACCCCAATATCAATCAATGAAATTAAAATGTAATTAAAAATTAATCAACAAAGAAAAGTTCAGGTCCTGATGCCTCACTGCTGAATTCTATAAGACATTAGCGAATAGATAATGCCACTACTTTTCAAATTCTTTAATGAAAATGAAAGAGATTCAAAGCTCCCATATTCATTCTGCAAAACAACTATTATTTCAATTCCAAAAGTGGAGAAAGACCCAGACAATAAAGAAAACTACAAGACAGTCTCTAATGAATATAGATGCTGAAAACTTCAATATTTGCAAACATAATACAGGGCATCATCAAGAAAATCATAAACCTTGACCAAGTTGGATCCATCACAGAGAAGCAATTTATGATTAAAATCCTACAGAAAATTGGAATCTTTATCTCAACCTGATGAAAGCTATTTATGAAAAAACAGCAGCCAGAATCATACTAAATGGTCAGAAACTGAAACTTCTCATGCTAAAAAAGGAACAGACAAGGATGCCCGCTACCACCACTCCTGTTCTGTTCAATATAGTTCTGAAAACACAAGCTATAGCAATTAGAAAAGAAATAGAAATAAAAGGAATAAACATCACAAAGAAAGAAGTTAAACTGTCACTATTTGTTGATAACATGATGCTCTGTAGAGAAGATCCTAAGAATTCAGCCAAAAAATTAATTGAAAACTGCCACGTTTAGTACAGTAGTTGGGTACAAAGTTAACACCCAAAAATCAATAGCATTCCTATACACAAATAATAGACTCACTGAGAGACAAATAGGGAAAAAAATTTCTTAAACAACAGCATCCAAAAAATTGAAATATCTAGGAATCAATCTAACAAAGGAGGTAAAAGATCCCTTCTCTGAAAACTATAGCATTTTGTACAAAAGATTGAAGGGATATCCGAAAATGGAAAGACATCACTTGCACCTGGGTAGGAAGAACAAATATTGTCAAAATGGTAACATGGCCCGAACTACTATATAGATTCAATGCAACTCCGATTGAAATCCCAACAGGGTATTTCACAGAGATACAAAAAATAACCCAAAAAATTCATTTGGAACTAGACAAAACCTAAAATAGCAAAAGCAGTCCTAGACAACATGGATGTGGCAGGGGTATCACAATCCCCTACTTAAAATTATACTATAAAGCATCTGTGATTAAAAACAAACAAACAAAACAGCTTGGTAGTGGCAAAGAAACAGACCCAAGGATCAGTGGAACAGATTGGAAGAACCAGAAACAATCCCAGATATACTAAGATACCGCATCTTTGACAAAAGTGCCAAACACCCTCAATGGGGGAAAGCTTCTTTAACAAATTGTGTTGGAAAAAATGGATTTCTTCTTGCCAAAGATTAAAGCTAGGTCTATCTCTTTCTCCATGCACCTTACTAAAATCAAAGTGAGTTAGAGACCTAAATATTAAGACAGAAACACTAAACCTGCTGGAAGATAGGTTAGGAAGAACTCTTTTGGACAATGGTATAGGGAAAGGCTTTGTGAACAAAACTTCAGCAGCACAGGAGCTCGCAAAATGAATGAACAATTGGGCTCTCATTCTACTGAAAAGCTTCTGCACAGCAAAAGAAACCACTAACAGGAGAAAAGATAACCTACAAGTTGGGAAAATAAAAATAACCAGCTGTTTCCCAAAGGACTACTATCCAGAATATGTAAAGAATTTAAAAATAAGCTTCACCAAATTTAAAGATTCCACAGAAAGTGACACACAATAATAAACACCTTAAAACAACATATACAGTATTGCATAGTATTGCTCACTATGTTATGGGAAACAATGGTGGAACCATGTATCGTAATCTGGAATGACTATGGAGAATGTTTCTAGAGAGTCAAACAATTTTCTCTCACAACCAGGTAAAAACTACACTGCTGGGCCAGGGATTTAGCTCAGTAGTTCTGGTATCTGCCTTGCAAACCCGAAGTTGTGAGTTTGATCCCTAGTAACCACAAAGCACAGTGCTGGATGGTGTCTCACATGTGTAATCTCAGCACACGGGAGAATGTTGTGAGTTTGAGGCTAACTTCAGCTACATAGTGACTCAGGGCTAGCCTGAACTACAAAGTGAGACCTGTCTTAAAAAAAAAAAAAAAACTATAGTGCCATGAAAATAAAGATTTGAATGACTTAAGCATATTTGCTGCCAGTGGTTTTCATATTTATACATACATAATTTCAGAGATGAGGAAATTTCAACCTCTTGCATTTCCATTTTATCTTTTTGAACTTATGTTAACATTAAAAATGCTTTCAATTCTACATTTTACCTTTTGATCTGAATTCTCCTTTAAAATAGAATAGAATGAGTTCAATTAGTATTCTCCATGAACATTTAAAGTATCATGGGAAGGTTCTTATACTTTGGATCTAAAATGCCCCCCCCCAAAGTTTCATATGTTTGGAAGGTGATCAGGTCATGGGGGAACCTGTATTTATCTGTAATTCAGCCGCTGCTAAATTCATAACTGAATTTCCAGATAGAAAGTAGAGCGTGGTAAAAAGGAATAGATCTCTTGGCAACTGACTTGGAATGCATGTTTTGTCTGTGAGTACTCCATGCCATCTCCGCATCCTGGAATCCATGGATGGAACAGTTCTCCTTACCATGTCCTGGGCCTTCTCATTTGTCCTTCGCAGCCAGCTAACCATTGGCTAATCCTCATAAACATGAGGCAAAATAAACCTTTCCTCCTCTGACTGCAAGTGTCAACCTTTTGTCCAAGTGACAAGAAAATTACTAATACAAAGGGTATGTCTTGCTCGAGCTTTTTCTTCTCCTAGAAAAACTCTTGTTCCTTTGATGGAATATCCCTAATGCCATTAGGAACCCTTATTGTCATCCTTTAAACAGGTAACTTTTGTTTGGCTTCCCAAACAAAATATGGAAAACTAATAACTGCCTAAATCTTTTTTTAAATTTGAGGGTTTTGTAAAATCAAAATGCAATATTAATGTCTGTTCTTATTAAATTTATCTTCTCATGCACAGCTTAATATGCCAACTAGATAATATTTTTTTTACTACTAGAGCATATTTTTCTCAGTGTATTTCAGGTCTCTGGGTGTTGATATGTCATAATGTGTTACTTTTCCATGAATCGAGTTAAGAATTGTTAAAAATCTGATAAATAGTTTGGAAAAATTACTTTTTTATCTCCAGTTTTATTAATACCAGAGAGAGTTATTTATTTCTGAATAACTAGCATCTAGTGAACATTACTATGTGAAAAACCTCTGTAATTGACTGCAGGCAATTCTCTCTTTGTTAAAAGAGAGAATTCAGAGATAAATAAATATGAAACTTTCCTTCCTGAAAAATATACTGAGAGTAATGTCAGACTTATCATCAAATGGCTCATGATTCATATCCTTTATGTTTGAGAATGCTAATAAACTTTTAATTTAGATTTTCTAACGTGGACACACAAGCACACACAGACATATGCTTCACTATATCCTACCAGACTTTGAGGACTGAGTTATTATTTGCATGCAACTCAGTCTTGGTAGTTAGATTTTTCTCTCCTCAGAACATTATAATACCTTGTGGGAAATGCACTTATCTATGAGTAATAGAAGAGTTGAAATGAAAACAGTAGAGATGTAGGAAATAGAAGTGCCCAGTGCTAGATACACAAAAGTCACTATTCAAATGCTGCCAATATTGAATACTGGTAAATGATTTTAAAATCTCTCCTGGCAAAAGTAAATAGTTGAAGGGCAAAAAATGATCTGGAAAGAGGATCTACTTTGGGTTATAAAAATGAATATACTACATACCACCATGCCAAGAGTGATGGCTCACACCTGTAATCTCAGCATTCAGGATGCAGAGGCAGGAGGATTGCTGAGCTCAAGGCTTGCCTGGGATACATAGTGAGCTCAGAGCCAGTCTGAACCACAAAGCAAGACCCTGTCTCAAAAAATAAATAAATAAATAAATAAATGGATAGATAGATCGGTAGATAGATATTGTTACACTTAACAAAGAGATTTCTCTGCAAACATAATAGTGCATCATGCCCCGAAGTTGTCTCCATTTATTAAAGTTACATTTCACTCATTTAGTTCCAATTCTCCTTCAGAGTCAATAAGATATGTGAATAAGATCCCCCTTTTCAGTTCTTAGAAATTTCAGACATGATTCCACAGGAGTCAGTTTAACAGAGCAATCACATTTAAAGAGCAGCCTCTGACATTATCATTGTTGTAGTTTATGCACTTCTACGTACTTATAGATGTATAGTGTTTTCCCTCCCTAGACTCAGAGTACAACCTTTTTTCATTTCCTTTTAAGGAGGAAGGTCACACTGCTGCTGTCTATTGTTATTGCATCTGGTTGGGGCGGTAACCTTCAGGCTGATCTTTGCAAGACAATAACACTTCTCAGAATTTGTTTCTCACTGGAGAAATGGCAGCTGACTTTATCATCCTTTTCGTGCACTTCTCTGAGTAAAGAATAAGTTTCAGGGCAATTTTAGGTGAAATCAGCAAATGACAAGTGATTGCTCAGTGTTAAGATCGTGTGTTCTGGGGGGATGATATGAAATGTTATTAATCCAAGTCTTCCTCACCTTACCAAAGCAAGCTCTCACCCCAGAGGAACTCTGATCCAGAAGTACAATCACCCACTACTTTTAGCCTTACTCAATACAATAGCCAAGGCATTAAATGATGTCAAATTTTCCTGAGATTTACAAATGGCTGTCCCACTTTTATTTATTGTATTGCACTTGACATAATAGGGAAAGGAAGTGCCATATCTTTAGCAATGAAAACATTTAAAACCTGCTATATTTTTAGAAGAAGTCTAAATTATCCAGTGTCTATACCGATGGCTGACTCTGAGTATGCTTTCGTGGAACATAGGAATAAATTGTAAATTCTCACAAAAAAAACATTCCAGCAATGAATGCATTATTTGACACAACAGTACCTTACCTTTTTAGAACTATAAAGAGGGCCCCAACAAAAGCATACAGTTTATTGACAGATTTCATATTTCATTCATGTCTGTTGTTAGTTGCTTAAAGTATCATATATTTAAAGATGAAGCAGACACGAGGGATGCCGTTGGAAATTCAAAGGCAGGATCACAATATGTGACTCAAATCTTCTTTTTATATTCTAGTTCTGAATTACAAATATTAAAAGCCTTTATTACAATTGTTTGTTTAGGACCATATATTACGTTAAAATTCCTAAAAATGAGGAAAGTGAGAGAAGATGCTATTTTTAAGTAAGTGATTGTTCTGTCAACCTGGCAGATACCAATGCTTCTGTCAAGGTTAAGGAGTGGGCAAGACTACTGTAAATTTTCCAGGAAAAGAGATCGTGTTTGTTGAAAAGACTGTGTTGATACTTGAGCTGAGAAAGCCAAGTACAAAACCGAACAGGCCATCAGCAAGAAATTGCAACGGTGAATGAGCTAAACTACTGTAACAAAGAAGTGGAACAACTTCACACCACTTGGAAATAAGTGGCACACAGGTAGATGTGGGAAGAAAAACCAAATCAATTGGCAATGTACAGAAATATTCTTGATGTCTCTGGGGGGAAAAGATACAATCTTAGGCTCCTGCTTCATGTCTTTTATACTTCTACACTCGAATTTGCTGATATGAATATGAACACACAGAACATAAGTTAATCAAATTATTGAATGGTTGAGGTGAATAGTATTAATGTACTCTGTAAGAAAAAAAGGCTGCATTTAATCCTAAGACAATCAAAAACAAAAAAGGCAAAAGAATTTATCAAAAATATCTATCATTTAAACAATACATAGATATTCCTAAATTGATTCCTACAGGGAAACATATCAAACATGTGCTTCTGGAAAAAATAAATGAATAAATCACTTTCTCAGCTAATTGTGCTTTCATTTGTTTCTTGATTCTTAGTGCTTCTATAGTTCATTTAATTCTAACCAGGCCACTTCTCTACAGCATTCCTTGTTTTCTTAATCTTATTGCATGTTATCCAAATCCTATGGTTGCTCTACATTCATTACCAACTTGATCTATTTTTTCTAGTATCTAATTATTTTCTATCATACTATTTTAAATCTGGGAAAATATATTCATAACTAGAGCTTATGGAACAATATAGTATATTTAAGTCATTAATATCTTCCTTTTATCAACACAATCTAGATTTGTGTTTTACAATATTAAAAAAATAGAACAGACTTGAAATTCATAAAAATATTGTCTTGTTCTTTCTCTTAGGGGTTTATTATGTACATCTATAGTGATATACACACATACTCATATACATTCAATAAGTGAATGGTAAATTTTATCATAACCTGAGATACAAGGAGCAAAATATAACTAACCTTCATAGCTGTGTTTTGCTTTCAAGTACTTGTATCTATTCGATTGTGAGCACGTGACTTTGGCATCATTGATGACTCAGTGATATCATGTAATATAACATTGATCTAGATCGTGACCCTTTCTTGTTTTCTAAACACACTATAAATATTTTCCAAGAACGTGTCTTTGTAGCCTTCTGTGACAGCATTAGAATATAGTTTGAGTTTGGCAAATATTTTTCAACTCTTGGAAACCCTCCCATTTGTGTTGAAATGACTCTTCAGGCCTTTCTCTGGTCAATGGAAAAGACAACTATGATATTTATATAAATATAAATATAAATATAAAGTGACATTCTATAATAAAAAAATACTTCTTATCTCTTGTGTTCCATGGATTATAACTTTGTCACTTGTTGAAAATCCACTTTACTAATTTATTCAGGCCAATTTTTTAAGTGTGGACAATTGATATTAATTTTGATTTTGAGGTGGACTATATTCATCACTGAAATATTTGTGTTCACTGAAACCCAAGTCTACGTAGGAAAAACCAGTGAGTCGCTTGAAAAGCAAATTTTGTTATGTTTCCAAGAAACAAAAACAGAGGTCCTACTAAAACTGTGGGGGAGTGTCTTTAGTAGTCTGACTTTTCAATACAGCACAGAATGTTTGTATCCAGTGAGGAGTTTGGATGCTTCATACTGAAATTTAGAATTATTGTTTTTTAAAGATAGCTGATTGGGCATATCATGAAGTTTTATGTGATATTTGGTGGTGTATACATTTGAACTCAACCACAATGGTATGTTTCGGGATGGTTGTCTTCTCATGAGAGATACAGAAATAGCATTGCAGGAGAGTAAGGTAGAGGAACGCTGCTTACTTCATAGCAGCCAAGAGGCAGAGAAAGGAAAAGACAAAGAAGAAGAGACCAGGGACCAGACACAGTCCTTCATATTAATGCCTTCATGAGCCATTCTCTTCCACAAGCTCTCTCATCCAGAGTTCCCTTCATTTCCCAATATCATGAAATTATGCTCCCATCTATGCATTATACACTGGAAAATTAGATCCCCAATGGTCCAGTATTATCTAGACACAGCCACAAACATATCCTAGAGACTGCTTTACTACTTCCCTAGGCATTTCTCAGTCCAATCGAGCTGCAGACAACAATGAACATCCCAGTGTCCAATACGAGCTTGGCAATATGCAATGTGTTTACAAAACTATGCTATGAGTAGGTGGTATCATTCTTTATATTTTATTAGGGCAGAGTGAGGGAAGAGAGAATAAGTAGCTTGAGGGAAAAACCAGTCAATGGGTGGACTACGTTCAAATTTATCTTTCTGACTCGTAAGCCACTGGACTCATTTTGCTTCCTATTCTCTCATTAAGTTAAGCATACTTGTTCTACCTAGCTTTATGAATTTGTATGAAGTAAAAATACGATGAAAACTTGCTTAGAAAATCTAACCAACAATATTTAACTGTGAATTTCAGACCAGTCATTCTTCTGTATGTTTGTTTGAAGGAGTTTCCCTAAGGATACCCTTTGTTGTAAGAAGAGATTGGTGGTGATCAAGATATCTAACTAAGAACATTTTCATTGTGGATATATATATATATATATATATATATATATATATATATATATATATATATGAATTTTGATGTTCTGGTGATCTACTAGTATTTGTTAAACTATTAGTATTTTGTATTTACCAGGAAAATGGGAATTTAAAAAGTTGGCCCATGTAAATTAAATTTGCAAGAAATCAATCTGATTAATTCAATAAATATTTATAAAATTGCAATAAATAATTATAATATTTAAAATACTAGAGTGCTGGGCGTGGTGGCTCACGTCTGTAATCCCAGCACTCGGGAGGCAGAGACAGGAGGATTGCTGAGTTCGAGGCTTGCCTGGGCTACATAGTGAGCTCAGGGCCAGCCTGAACTGCAAAGTGAGACCCTGTCTCAAAAAATAAAAAATAAAAAAATAATAAAATAAAATACTAGAGATTTAAATCCTCTGTTTAAAATACTTCTGTAATTTTAACTTGCAAAGTAAAACTAGTTTGCAATCACTATTTTATAGAGCAAAGTATCTCTTATTTTTTATTTATTAAAGGATCAATTTTTAAACAATTTATCTTTATTGGTACACTGTATATACACATCATGATCACACTCAATATTGGGAATTTGTACCAGTATATGACACAGTTTAATTCTCATTTTTTCCCATCCCCTACCCACCTCACAATCCCCCACCCCTAAATACATAAGTTTTGTTTCTCTTTTTAAATTAACATCACATTTTTTCTTTATTCCTCATTACTCACACCTTTACCACATTTCCCTTTGAATATTTTTTATTTCACAACATCCATTTTACATTCTAGTAAAGGATTGATCTTGATGTAATGGCCAAGTTGTCTTATGTATTACAGAAAAATAGACAAACAATCCAAATCTGATAGGCATTATGTTATTCAATTTTCTCCAGATAACCAGAACCAACAAGTAAACAAAGTAAGAAATAGTATTGGATGATTAGAGAGGCTAACAACAGGGAGCATGCCAGTGTCCAACATGAGCTTGGCAGTATGCAATGTGTTTACCAAGTACAAATTTCTCAAAACTATGCTATGAGTAGGCGGTATCATTATTTATATTTTATTAGGGCAGAGTGAGGGAAGAGAAAATAAATAACTTGAGGGAAAAACCAGTCAATGGGTAAACTGTGTTTGAATTTATCTTTCTGACTCCGAAGCCACTGGATTCACTTTTTGCCTTCTATTCTCCCATAAAGCTAAGCATACTTGTTCTGTCTGGCTTTAGGATTTTGTATGAAGTCAAAATAACAAAGGTTGGGTGGAGAAATGGGATGGAGGAATCCCTGGAACTAACAGTATGGCGCTGTCTGAGTCTAAGAGCTTGGAAAGCAAGAGACACAATAGCCAGGTTTTCAGATGGAAGAATGGAAGCTAAAGACCCTGCAAAAGCCAATATTTCATTTTGGGAAAGGCTGAGTCCTGCTTTGAAAGCAGCAGCGTGAAGGAACTGTCTTTTCCTTCAGGTTGTGCCAGGCTTGTTTTCTTTCACTTGGATGAATGAGGCTCCGCCACATCAGGGAAGACGACGTGCCCTGCCTGCTCTGAGGATGGAAGTGCTCATCCCACCCGTAACTACCTCCCTAGAAGTGCTCAGAATTACATTTGACCATCTAAGCACCTTGGGTAAATTTGAGACATACCATCGATTGATCATTCTCTATTGAAATGTGTCATTATTACTTTTTGAATGGTTTCACAAAGGTCACTTGATAACTGTATGGAGAATGGTAAATCCGATGAATTACCTGATTCTATACTTTGGTACCTTATTACAAACATCTCCCTAGGTGTTCATTTCTATTTTTGTCTTTTCATACTAACATTCTCAAAAGTCACATATTTCTTTATTATTATGACATTTTTTACACATCTGCTCTTGGGTTGCTAAACTGTATACTCATTTTCCTATTAGAGCTTAGAAAAAATATCCAGGACATTCCATTAGTAATTGAAATACAAAAGCTTAAAGCCAAGGGATACAGTTGGGTATGAAAACCAAAATTGTATTAATAATTCTAAATAAACATGATGCAAATAAAAAGAATACTAAAACATTTATACACTAAAACATTAACAAAGACATTTAGTTCCTTAATAACTTGAAAATATTTTAAAATTGGTTTTATTCCTACATTTTATATATACACTATGATCACAATCAACAGTGAGAATTTGAACCAGTACATGACGGTTTACTCTTGTTTTTGGTATGCTTCATGTTAGAAGAATTTCAAGTTTATTTTTAAAAACACAGAGGAGAGATAAGGAAAAGTAAGACAGCAAACAACAATGACCTGGGATATTACTAAAGGTTACACCGATTTGAACAATTGCTACAGGACCTTATATCTTCTATTTCACATACACACACTTGAAATAAATGTATATACAAAATAGCACATGGCTTATAACACATATTTATTTTAATAAAATGTAGGAAAAAGAAACATTTTCATGTTATTTGATGTATATTTCTTATAATAAAACATTTCACAGGTAAATAAATACTATTTTGAGTGTTAATATTAGCTAAATATGTATAGTATTTCGTAGACAATGCCTTCTTAACGTGTTTTCCAACGAAACTGAATATGTAACATAGTATGAATTGAAAATATACGGATTGAGAAAGATAGCCTCTTTTTCCCTGATTGTGTATTTTTTCAGTTAGCAGAAGGATTGCTGACCCAAAATATCACTTGTAATTCTTGAATGAATTTCTTATTCATTTCTTATTCTTCCAAAGTGGGCCTTACCCATCTGAACGGTTCTCACCCTTCCAGTGTGAGTGGCATTATTTGAAATTGGACATATCGACCCCTCCCCAGCCAGTTGTGGACAGTAGTGAAAGAAGCGCTCCTGCATCCTGCAGAGCTGTGTGGGACCAGGCCAATATATATATATATATATATATATATATATATATATATATATATATATATATATATATATATATATATATATATATATATATATATATATATATATATATATATATATATATATATATATATGGCTTGTTAATTGGGTTACTCTCTAGACTTTGAATTTTTTTTTCTTTAAAAATCATCCTTTTT
>PVIC010013733.1:0-37627 GCA_004025085.1 Thryonomys swinderianus | reverse complement strand
TTCTGGGTATCTGGTGGGCAGAGATGGGTGGCCCTTTGTCACCAGAATCCTTGCTGGGCCACCCACTGGGCCTAACTCAAAAGCTCCATTTTACCAACGGTGAAGTACAGTGTGTGGAAATCCCCAGGCTGGAAGTGTCCCTGGGCCTCCCCGCAGTGAGTCTTGGGGTCAGGACCCCATGGCACCTCTAGTGGTCTGGGTCGCTTAGGGGACAGGCTGCCCCGGAAGGAGCCTAGGCGTGGGGGTGGGTGCTGCGGGGATCGGGGGCCCCTCCCCAGCCAGGCAGAGCCTTACTGTATACGGCAGTTGTGCAGGAGCGGCCGCAGGCGCTGGGGCAGCACACGGCGTTGCCGCGGCAGTCCTGGCTGGTGACGCAGGATTGCTCTTCGTCACAGGATGTCTCCTCGGAGCTGAACTCGGGGCACGTGGCCTCAGCTGTAGGGGGGACAGGGGTCCCTGTGGTCACCCCCAGGCTCCTCAGGGGAAGACACGGACAGACCCCAGAGAACCCAGCCCCTGGCAGCCTAAGACGACCTTTCCAGAGCGGAAGACACTTCTCCCGGAGCCGTAACAGATGAAGAAGGCTGGGGAGCAGCTGCGGAAGGCAGGCCTGCCTGTGGGGACGCAGGCTGTCAGCCCAGCGCTCGGGGACGAGCACGAGAGTCTCAAGGCTGAGACCAGTCAGGCAACTGAACGACTTAGCGAGACTCAGGCTCAGAATTGAAAAGGTTAAAAAGCGGGCCTGGGGATGGAGTTTGGGAAGAAGGTCCTGGTTCAGTTTAGCACTGCAGAGGGGAAGTAGGCAGTCTGGTCACGGCCCATTGCGGAGAAGGGGGTTAGGAGCCCGAGTGGCAGTGACCGCTGGTACCCAGCTCCCAGCCCGGCCCCTCTCAGAGGGCACTGCGGCCTCCCCACCACCCCTGGGCTCAGCCTACTGTGCCCCCTCTCTCCGCCTCACCCCTCGGGCACACGGGGTGGTGTCGTGAGGGACATTGCCTGGGTCCCTCTGGGGCATCCTGGGGTGAGGTGGCCGGGTTACCTGAGGATCTGGGGTCCGGGTTCAGTGCCAGGGCCGCCTCCAGGGCGAGCAGGCCGAGGGCGAGGCAGAGGAGACAGCGCATGGTGGCAGAGGGTGGCGGGCAGCGGCAGACAGACGGTGGGCTGAGAACCCGGGGTGCATTTAAAGGGCGAGCAGGAGGAAGACCTGGGGCGGCGGGACCTGGCACAGCCCCGGCTGGGCCGAGGAGCTTCCTGTTGGACACACGGACGGGACGGGCCAGGCTGGAGGAAGGAGTGTCGCAATTGGGCCATTTTTAAATTTTTTTCTTTGCTCTGAACAGAACTCAGGGACTGGCACCATTGAGGTCGATATCCTGCCACTGAATTACACCCAGCCCTTCTAATTTTATTTTTAAGTAGGATCTCTCTAAATTACCCAGGCAGCTCTGGGGCTTGCAACCCTCCTGCCTCAGTGTCCTGAGTAGCTGGAAGTACAGCTGCGCACCATGGTTTCTGATTTCAGATTTAAAAGAAAGTGCTTTACAAGGTGACTATTTCCCCTCTGATTTAAAAGTGATATGTTTTTATTATGAGAATGAAGAAAGTTGAGAAAGAAGACGTAGAGTCTGTGACAATCATAGCTGTCCTCTCAAGGGGTCCTGTGCGGGTCCTTCAGGGACAAAGGAACTCATGGGTCCTGAATTTGACCAGAGTCACACGGGACACAAAACAGGAGGGGAGGCCAGCCTCTGAGGGAACTTTCCTCTTTTGTGGGTCCTTGTCATTTTCTGCACTTTGTGCGAGGCTGGGCCCTGGTGCCTGGCTGGGCATGTGGGACGTAGGGACAGCAGGGCCACGTCTTCCCAGAAGGCCCTGCCAGGTCCCCGGAGCGGGGGCCGTGGCCGGGCTCCCCTCTGGCAGGCACACTGAGGCTGTCAGCATGGACAGAGTCTGTCAGTGTCCTGTCCTCAGAGCCCTCTGGGCCGGGCTGCACCTCCTCGTGTGCCCGGGGCCGTGGTGGCTCCCGCAGGGCCTGCGAGTCCCCTCCGAGCAGCCTGAGACAGAGACCAGGACCTCGCCACCTGCCGGTCTTGTCTGTGGCTCAAAGTTCCCATGAGCTGTCTCACCTTTTCGGGATAGAGGCCGCCGCAGGCTGGAGGAGACGTGGGCCCGGGGCCCATTCTTTGTCCCTTCCACACACACCGAGGACAAGTGGGGCTGGGAAGGCCGAATCCCTCCAGTTCCCGTGCTGAGCGGCCCAAGGGCAGCGCTGACCTTGCTCAGGGTCCTGCCGCAGCCCCACACCGCAAGCCCTATCCCCATGGTCACGCTCAACACAGTGTCCCCTGGGCTAGCTATGCCTACATATGAGAGAAAAGGATCCATGAAAGTACTAACTTCTGTGTTCTGATTTCTTGTGGTGGGCCTTTGTGGCTCAGGCTGGCCTTGATCGTGATCCTCCTGCCTCAACCTCCCGCGTGCTGGGATTATACGCGGCACTGCTGTGCCCAGCGCGACTTGGATGCTTTGTTGAGCTTTGGAAAGCGTGCAGTTTGGTGGTCCATGTCCTCGGATCTAATTCCAGAGCGCTCCTGCTGCCCTGCAGAGAGACCCAGTGCCCTCCAGCCACTGCTCCTGGCCCTGCTGCAGCCCGGGCCTGGCAGCCACCAGCATGGTTTCTACCCCTGAGGATTTGCCTGTCCTTGTCACTTCTTTGTGTGAACTTAGTCACTTGCTGTGTGACCTGCTGTCTGTGTATCTCTCTGAACTTCACATTTTTTTTTTTTTGAGACAGGGTCTTGCTACACAGCCCAGGCTGGCCTCGAACTCCTAATCTTCCTGCCTCAGGCTCCCAGGTGTGTGTCCTGCCAGACCGGCTGATGTTCCTGTGGCCCAGCACCTCGTGGCCCAGCCGGAGGTCTGGCCTGCTGGTGACGCACACATCTCTGCTCGCCCTTTCCCTCCACACGGGGTCACTTCTGGCCCCTGTGAGGAGGCTGCTGGGTCCCCTCTGGGCAGCTGCGCACCTGCTTCTGCCCATGGTGGAAGAAAGCCTGCGCCCTCTTCCCCTTCCCCTTGACCCCTGTCCAGGTCCTGGTGCTGGCACTCGAGGGGACAGCAGAAGGGAGACTGGGAGGCACTTTGGCGGCCTCGCTTTCTCAGAAGGCCACGGCGTCATTCTCTTTTCTTTTGAGGCAGGTTCATTTCTTTAGCCCAGGCTTGCCTTCACTCACAGTGATCCTTTTGTCTCGGCCTCCTGAGAAGCCAGAATCACAGCAGAGTGCCGCACTCGGCTCACCATAGTTTTCGTTGTTAGGCAATTTAAAAAAGTCTCAAATGTCATGTGGTTCTCCAGATACTGTCCCCGGAGGCTGGGAGACCCAGACCATCTTCCTGGGCATAAAACCCTGCTTGTGAAGGGGCCGTCTGGCTGCCCCTCCACTCATGGAGGGCTGGTCTCTGCCCAGCCTCTCCCTCGGGCCCAGCTGCCACAGGGTGCGGACTGTGTTCCCTCAGTGCCTTGTGCGCTGCTCCCCAGTCCGTCCCCAGCGCAGCCCAGGTTGGCCTCACCCAGGATGAGCCAGCCGCACAGGCGTGGCAGGGCCCGGGCTTAGCTGGCCCGGAGTCCAGGGCACCTTCTTGGAATGGAGGCACCCCGTCCCAGCCTGGGGACGCAGGGTGCGTGTGTCCTGGGGCTGTTCCTGGACCCGGCTCCAGCCTGTGTTTTCCCTTCCTAGATGCCCGGCACCACGTGTCCTGGCGAGTGGGGACATGTGCCCGGCACTCCCTCTGACCACGTGTCCTGGCATCCTCTCTGGTGCACAGGCTCCCCTCGGCTTTCTCTGCCTGCTGGGAGGTCCTCCTGGGTCTCCACCACGCCACTCATGCCTCCGCACAGCCTTGGCCCAAGGGTTCCTGGGACATGGGTGAGTGGGGCGGAGGCCCTGGACCCAGCAGGGAGAGGGGCGGCTACAGGTCGGCTCCTTCCCTGCTGGTCTGTCTGCCAGGGACACAGCTAGATGAGGACTCCAGCTGGACCCGCAGTGCCCCCTTGTCCGCTGTGAGGGAGTCACTGCTGGGCCTTCAAAAGAGCAAGGGCAGCACAGCCTCTAGGCTCTCTCCGAGGCTGAGGCATGAGGGTCTCACTAGTCAAACTTGCAGGCGTCCTGCCTCAGTCTCCCAGAATGATGGGAGAGGACAGGTGTGTGCCATCACGGTGTGGTACTCGCTTTCCCCTGGTTGCTCCTGGTGAATCAGAAGCCGCAGGGCGACCCTGGGGGGAGGAGGGTCAGCCAGCCCCCGAGCTGAGCTTCCGGCCTCCGGGGAGGGGAGGGAAAGGGCGAGGCCATCACCACTGGCCAATCAAAATATTCAGTGAATGTTTGAATGCAAATACAGTGAGGCACACACCGGGTTGAGCTTCCCCAGGTCCTACTGCGGACACTCACGGCCCGGCGTCCTGGCCACGCCCCGCGCCCTGGCCACGCCCCACAGCCGCTTCCAGCCCTGTTCCCTGGTTGTCCGCAGTGGCACCATCCGGGCTACCTTGATGTCCTGAAACACCCAAAAAGGCTCCCTTTCAAGGTCACTTTGACCTTGGGGAGGCGCTGCAAGTCCCTCGGTGTCAGGTCCAGTGAGTAAGGTGGACAAGGACACAAATAAAACAAGGGTTTTATTTGATTGAAATTGCTGCATATTTTGGATTAATGAGTTGTGATAAAAATTAGTGAATATTTAAAAAAATTCACAGGACATTGCCAGGAATCCCTCACCAAATCCTTCCCCTCACTTTGAACACTTACCCCATCTTTCTTGGCAATGTATTTTTTACTGTAATGAATTTTTTAAAAAAACATAAACGTTCACCATATCTTTTGATCGTCCCTCATTCTCAAAGCCACGCAGCTCTCCTCCCGTGACTTCAGACCTGGGGGCTCCAAAATCCGAGCGGAAGCTGCCACAGCGCCCTCTGCTGGTTACTGTGAGTCACTGCCGCTTCCTCCCGCTCTACCCCAAACGCTGCCTGGCTGGGCTGCAGCTCAGGGCTGAGCTAGCTTTCCCTCGCTGGAGCCCACAGGGCCCTGGGCTGCAGCCCCAGAACTGGGGGAAAACAGAGGAGAGGCATCGATTCAATGCGGTGGGGCTCATCTGGGCCAAGCGTAAATTCTTAGAAACAAAAAGACTGCCGCGCACATGCCGATCATCCCAACACTGGGAGGCTGAGGCAGGAGGATTGCTGAGTTCAAGGGCACCTGGGTACATAGTGAGGCCTTGTTCCCTGCCCCGGATAGAAAAGACTGTTAGGTACCCAGTCACAGCCTCCGGTCCAGAGCAAAGCCCTGTTTTCTTAGTCCTCTTGCAAACCAAGGCCAAATTCCCCATGTCTTTCTTCTCCCCTCTGAGAGGTCCCTGTTCTCTGCTCCTGTTCCCCTGTGGGCATGGGGCCGAGGAGCCACTGTTCACCAGGCCCTGTGGCTTCCGTGGGAGGCCTTGGCCCTGGGAAGTGACCCTCCCTGTTTTCTCCTTTCTTTCGGACGTAGCTGAGATCATACGTGCGTCCTGCTCTCTGTTATTTGTGCCCACCAGGGTTGGCACGTGCTGGCAGACTACAGCTCGCTGATGGTACAGTAGCCCCTCCCCCACGCTTCCAGTCCTCTTGTTCTGAAAGATTGAACCTAGGGCCTCTGTGCATTTACCCTGAGCCATGTCCATGGGCCTTTTTATTTTTGTTTTCACACAGAATCTTGCTAAATGGCTGAGTTGGGCTTGAACTTTCTGCCCTCCTGCCTCAGCCTCCCTGAGTGTTTGGTTACAGGCTTGGGCCATCACCCTGGCTTCTGTTTGAGGTTTAAGGCCACCAACCAGCCCTTGGGGACACCACACCTGCTGTGACTCTTTCCAGCCCCAGTTGGCACAGGAGGAAATGGGCTTTTGAGCTTCCAACCCACGCTGGAGCTGGGGCCTGAGGCGGATGGCGTTCAGAGGAGGTAGTTCAGGACACATGAGTGTCCCTCGAAGGGCCCGCAGATGACTGCCAGGACTTGGTGCTCTGGGGACCTCTCTGGGGGGCTCAGCTCCCTTCCGGCTGGTACTGGCCAAGTAAGGTCCGGAGGACGGGTCCTGGGTCCTTGTCCATGTCTCTCTTGGCGTGGCTGTCACCTATTCTCGTGGCTGTCCAGCACTTGTGGGGTGCAGCTGAGGGAGGCCTCTAACTCCTGCCTCAGTCTCCTCTGTCCTGATTATAGGTGGTGCCACTGGCTCAGAAGACATTTGATTATGTTTATGGTGACGGGTAAAAGAGGCTGCTTTTTCAACTGTAAATTTTATGCAGTTGAGAGATATAGGATTTTAGTTGGAATCAAGGTGAATTTTAAGTATAAAGTGAACACCAGCATTTGCAGACAGAATCCAAAGTCCTCATAACACTTCCATGTTGACTGTGTGTTGGAATAACACTGCAGGGAGAATGGATTAGATAAGATGCTTCCTAAAACTATTCAGCCATATGTGGTGACTCACGCCTGTAGTCCTAGCAATTGGGAGGCTGAAGCAGGAGGATCGCCATGAGTTTGAGTACAGCCAGGCAGGGTAGAGAGTTCAAAGCCAGTTTGAACTACATAGCAAGATTCTGTCTCAAAAAATAAAACAAAACAGGGGCCAGAGATTTAGCTCAGTGGTTCCAGTATCTGCCTAGCAAGCACAAAATCCTGAGTTTGATCCGTAATCACATACAACAATACAGGGTGTGGTGACTCACACCCACCAGCAATCAGTACCACATACTATAATGCCAGGTAGGGTGGCTCACGCCTGTCATCCCAGCACTTGGGAGGCAGAGGCAGGAGGATTGCTGAGTTCCAGGCTTGCCTGGGCTGCATAGTGAGCTCAGGGCCAGCCTGAACTACAAAGCGAGACCCTGTCTCAAAAAAAAAAAAACCAAAAAACAAAAAACCAAGAAACAAAAAACCAAAATAACCCCAAACTAAATTATTATAGGCCACTATAATAACTCCTCAGTGAGAGGGGTTCTTGACCCAGTATCATGTGGGAGGGGCTCCTCATTCATCTTTCAGGTGATAGCAGAGCCCCCGAAGAACACCCCAGCCTCAGTGCTGTGTGGGCCCCCAAGGCTGGTCCTTTCCCTGTCGCCCGGGCTGAGGCAGGAAATCCGTCACTGCACCTGCGCCACAGATTCAGGACAGATGCTTTTATTGATGAGTTTAAAATTAGGCTCACTGAGGAGGACAGAGGTGAAGGATGTGCCCAGAGCCACAGTGCCCCAATGTGCTGGCTCTGACCCTAATGCGTGTCCCCCGCGCTTCAGCTAAGGTCCAGCTAAGGTCGGCTGGCTGGTGGTGGGGAGGGCATGTTCTGGGAGATTGTCAGGCTTACTTTGTCCAGATGGGAGTCAATGAAGTTCTTCCTGAAAACAGACACACATGCACACTCACACACGCACATGACACACACGACTTTAACACTCACAGCTCACACCACATATCCACATGCTACACATATGACACACAGCACCCACCACGCACACCATAGCACACACCACAGCTCATGATGTGTGCATATAGTTCACATGTGTGTCACACATGCAAGAAACACTCAACCCCTGTGTGCACACCCGCATCAGGCACATGTTAGGGAAAGCTTGCCACATGCTGTGGTCTCTACTTCCACTGCACAGGCCACTAAGATAGGTATTTCTCAAAAAAGATGAATACAGGGCCAGAGATTTAGCTCAGTGGTTCTGGCGCCTGCCTTGCAAGCGCAAGGTCCTGAGTTCGATCCCCGGTAACCACATACAATGCTGGGCATGGTGACTCATGCCCACAGTAATCAATACCACATACCACAGTGCCGGGTGTGGTGGCTCACGCCTGTCATCCGAACACTCGAGAGGCAGAGACAGGAAGATTGCTGAGTTTGAGGCTTGCCTGGGCTACATAGTGAGCTCAGGGCCAACCTGAACTACAAAGTAAGACCCTGTCTCAAAAAATCAAAACAAAACAAAACAAAAAACCAACAAAAAAACCCCAAAGATGAATACAGATAGCCAAAGAGTGCAAGAAAAAAGACTCCATACTCTTAATTACCAGGGATTTCAAAGCAAATCTACAATGGGATATCATCTTACTCCAGTTAGAAAGGCTATTATCAAAAAGATAAAAAATAATAAATGTAGATGAGAATGCAGAGAAAGGCAAATCTCATGCCTGGTCAGCGGGAATGTGAATGAGTTCAGCCACTATGGAAAACAAGGTGGAGGCATTTTAGAAACTGGAAAGACGGCTCCCCTACGACCCAGAGAACCCACTCACAGGTTTCTGCGTAAAGGAATCGAAGTCACAACACCACAGAGGCATGTTCGCTTCCACCTTTGCTATTGAAGTAGGTGTCAAGATAAGGAGGGCTGGGTGGAGCCTGAGGACAAACACTTGCCCCTCACGGTGAGTTTCCAGCACCACAGAATCAACAGCAACAACTACAGCAACAAAGATAAGTGTCTGTTGATGGATGAGTAGGTCCACAAGGTTGTGCTACAAGTCAGTATCTTAGTTATTTTTTTGGTTATTCAGATGAAACACCTGACACCCAAAGTTAAAAGAGGAAAGGTTCATAGTCGTTACAGTTTCCAGAGGTTTGAGTACATTGTCGGCTGGCTCCAAGGCTGGGTGACAGGGCAGAGGAGCGTCGCAGAGGAGAAATGGTCATGGTGGGCAGAAGGCAGCAAAAACAGCAAAGCAGCCAAGAAGCAGCCCTCTTTCTGTCTTTATATTCTCTCCAGGGTACCTGCTCTTTACACTCACACGCAGGGAAGGCCTTCTCATTCTCCATGCCAAGAACTCTGCCAAACCAACCAGTGGACCAGTGTAGTAATCACGCCTTGATCCCAGCATGGTACTCTTTATATCAGCATCATACACTGCAGATCCAGGAACTTATTACTGCATGAGGCTTTGGGAGGACATCTAGATGCAAAGCATAAGAGGAAGAGAATATTATCCATCCACAGAGAGAATGAAATGATGCCGTCTGTAGCACCATGGACCAACATTATGTTGAACAAAACAAGTGAGGTACAGAAAGACAAATACTACATGTTCTCAGTTATATGTGGAAACTAAAATGTTGATCTAAAAAAAGCTGAGAATAGAATAGTGGGCACCAGAGAGGATCATTGACAGGTGCTCTATGGTTCTGGGGAATTGAAATAGGACCTTCCCACTGAACTACATCCTGGTCTTTTAAGAAAATTCATTTTGAGACAGGGTCCGACTGAATTGTTAAGTTGCCCAAGCTGGACTTGAACTTGTGATTCTCCTGCTTCAGTCTCCCAAACTTCTGGGATCATGGCAACTATCGTGGCCAAGTTGGAGAAATAACCTTGAATGCTCTCTAGCATCATAGATGACCGTGGATGACAATACATCAAATACTTCAAAACGGCTAGTAGGGAGGATATTGGATGTTCACCACCCACATAAGAGATATGTGCCTGAGGTGTTAGGTATACCAGTTACTGCGGTGGGATCAGTACGCAGTGTGCACGTGTACTGAAACGTCAGTGTACTCATAAACATGTAGAGTTACTATGTGCCAACTATACACAAGTTTTTAAAAGGAGACAGAGAGCTATGCCCTGAGCTCAAGGCAGGACAGAAACATCTGGGGGTTAGAGGCCCCCTTCTGGAATGTCCCTCACTCACTCTGCCTTTGGAAAACTCCCCTGTTGGCGGCCTCTGGACAGAAGCCCTCAGCCACACGGTGTGAGGATGCACTCTGGTTGTTTAGATGTCTGTCCAGCAGGGGGAGTCACGCATCTAGAAACGGGTGTCTCCTAAATTCTAACCCCAGGGCAAACAGAGCCCAGGGAAACTGGAGCCTCTGGCCATGTGGACTTGAGGGCGTCAGGTAGAAGTGTCTGCTTCAGAAAGGGCACTGCTCGAAGCATGGTGCTTGATCACGACGTCTTGGTGTTAGAAAAGTAGCACACACTTCCCAGGTACTCTTGGAAGCCGAGGCAGGATTCAAGGCTGCGAGTTCAAGGCTAGTTTGGGCAACTTAGTGAGTTCCTGTATCAAAACTGACAAAAAAATTAATAATAAAGCTTAAAAAAGGGTTAGGGATGTAGGACCTTAGTTTAATCCCCAGTACCAGAAAAAGAAAAAAGCGACTTGACTGTCAAGAAAAACATTCTTTTAAAACTATTTAAGAGTAAGAATTACAGAATAAATACAATACTTTATCAGTTGGGATCCAGTGAGAATCTGAATTGGGATGTTTGGTTTAGAGAGCTGTGAACCATGCAGCCAGTGAGAACCCCTAGGAGCTCAGGGTGGTGGACATGGGCAGGGCCACCAGGGCTATTTCCAGGTCACGGTGGGGTGACTGCCACCTCTTCGCAGTCCCGTGGGGCTGTGGGGTGGTTCTCCGTCTTAGGAGGATGTTGCTGAGGGTAGGGTGCCGCCTGCCTTGGGACAATATGCTGTTGTCCTCAGGCGACTTCCCAGCCTTGTGCTGGGCAGCTGAGCCCACCCCTTGGCTGGGAGACGTCCTCTCTACCCAAGGCCACCATATCTAATCTGCCTCAAGCCCAGCAGCCATGTGCGGTTCTGGGGAAGCCGGGGTTGTCCTGAGAGGCAGGTCTACCTCGGGGTGGGTGCTGCCCCAGGGTGGGTCCTGCTCAGGTGCTCTGTCACCTCCAGGGGTGCCCCCGTGGCCTCTCCTGGTGCAGGAAAGTGCCAGCTCTTAGTCCTGGCCTCAGCATGCCTAGAACTTCATTCTGCAGTTTGAGAGTCATGTGACCAGGAGGCTGGCCCAGGAGGAGGCTGGGAGTCACCCTGTGGGTGGGGAAGGAGTGTGAACCAGGCACGACCTTGACCCCCACCCAAGGTCAGCTCTTCTGGTAAGGTGCTCTCTTCACCTGGGTCCCTGTTCTGGAAGTGGGATGCCCAAGACGGCTCTGGTCTTGGCTGTCCCCAGTTAGGGCCAGGTCACCCGCACTTCCTGGCTCTCTGTCAGGCCCTCACCTGTGTCCCCACGGCCGGCAAGGGGTGTTGTGCAGATCGGGAGGAGAAGGGGCGGAGTAGTAGGGGGGGCATGGGGTGGGCCTTCTGCTTGGGGGAGCTCCCGGAGGCCCTGGGACACAGGCGAGGCTCGGACAGCGTGCTGGGGGCGCCTGAGTCCCACGGCAGAGCCGGGAGGAGCGTCACTGTCCGGGGCTGGCGGCCCGGCATTTGTCCTTGTGTCCCGGTCAGGGCTGAGCCGCAGCCCCAGGCTGGCGCGGGCCCGGGGTGCTGTCTGCCTTCCCATCCGGGGACCCCCACCCCCTGACCCGGCCTGCAAGCTGCCTGCGAGCCGGCCTCAGTTTCTCCACGTCTGTCGCCCCCGGGGATGTGGTGGGGAGGTCAGACGGCTGGTGGGTTTCTCCTTCGAAGCACTGAGGAGGGAACCGAGTCTCCTGCGTTGCGCTCGCCTCGGAGGCCTCCGCCAGATCTGACCCCGCAGGCTGCCCCCAGTTGGTCCCCAACCTGAACTGCAGCCTCCGCCTCCGACCTCACACCCCACTTTCCCTCCCCGGCCAGGGTCCTCAGCGGTCTCCGCTGCAACTTGCCGGTCCACCTGGGGTAGGAGCGATGGGGCAGGACCTCCATGGGCGGGGGCGTGGCCTGTCGACCAAGGGGAGTGGCCAAGAGCGAGAGGGGCGGGTCTGGCCTGAATGGGGCGTGTCCAGGGCTGGCTGGGGTGGGAGCCGGGAGGATGGGGCGCTGTGTGGGCGTGGGCTCGGCGGGCCCCTCCCGTCACCCGGCTGGCTCCGCCCTCTCCCCCTCCTCCCGCCTCTGGCGCGCAGACCCATCCGATCTCTGCACCCGGCACCCGCGGACACACTGACCACCGGGCCATGGAAACTCGGATGCGGCGGTCGCACCTCCTGTGGGTGCTGCTGCTCTGCGGTAAGGGGGCGTCGGCCGGGGCACCCCGACCCCTGGGGTCCGTGTCTTCCCCAGACACAAGCCAAGGAGCAGAGGGAAGCGCAGGGGCTGCGGTGGCCGCCGTGCAGGCCCGGGGTCCCCGGCCCTCCCTGGGGAGAGGTCTGAGGGGGTGCTGAGCCCTCGGTCCCTGCCAGGCGCGCGTGCACACTGCGCAGGCGTTGCCGGGGGGGGGGCGCGAGTGGATGGCGTTGGTCTCTGAGCCCCGAGGGAGAAGCATTGCTCACAAAATGGGAAAAGCTTGTTTTGAAAAATCTCACTAAGAAATCATCCATGAATAAGATGTGTGTCGGTGTACATGTGCGCATGTATGTGGACGTGTGCGTGTGTACGTGGGTGCGTGTGTGTAAGGGCTTTCACAGGAGAGTGTTGCCAAGGGCTGGGGGTCGCTGGGCAAGGCCTGGGCCTGCCAGGACGTCAGAGACTCGGGGTCTTTTCCCAGAGTCGCTCCCCCGACGCCCTAGGACTGCTCTGTCCGGCCCCACCTCCCTCGCTGCGAGGCCGTTTGCAGGGTCTTCCTCAGCTTTGCCGATGTGGGGTTGGGAAACCAGGTGGGCGAGGTGGGCCGGACGCAGCGGTGACACCCCTTCCTTTGCAGGGCTCTGTGGCAGTGCGTGGCGTTACGTCCTGTTTCCTGGCGCCTCAGGTGGGGTGGTTTTCAGCACTCGTGACCGCCTCCAGAAATCCGTGTCTTGCCCTAGGATTTCTGCAAGAGGCTCCCGTAAAGGCCGCTCGGACGGGCTGTGGCTTCCGTAGTGGCAGGGGAGACCGGAGGAGCTCCCATGACTGTCCCCAACGTGGGTGGGAGAGGACCAAGGCAGAAGCTGCACACAATCCTCCCTAGTGTGTCTGGGGCCACCTCCTCGCCCCTTTCGGTGGTCCCTGACCCAGAAGCTGGGGTCCCTGGTGGGGTCAGGGGTAGCCTCTGGCAGGCCAGCCTGGTATTTGTGTGGCCAGAGTGAGAGTCCGACGCGCTCTTGGCCGCGTGCGGTTTGCAGAGCGAGACTGAGCCTGTTTTGCCTTCTGGGAGGAAGCGCTAAGCTGCCCAGCTCCCGGCGGTGGTGGCCATCTGGGCTCTGGGTCCGCAGCTGCCTTTACGGAGGGCTTGGCTGCTGCAGGGAGCGGAGCCACAGCGGCGGCTCCTCCTGACGAGCCACCAAGAACAGGTTCTGATGCAGGAGGGTGCTGGCCTGCGGGGCTACTTTGAGAATTGAAAACATTTCTCAGGAGGCATCTGCGGGGCCGGGGTGGGGGTGGCGGGGACCCCAGCAGGTGTCCACTCAGCGAGAAGCTGCTATGAGGCCCAGCTCTTGCCTGGATCCTTTCGGTCTGGGTGAGAATCACCCATAAACTTAGAGAGGCCAAGATCTGGCCTGTCGCCTTGGCTTCCCCAGTTGCAATGCAGACGCGCCTCCAGCCATCCCGAGGGGCTGCTGTGATCACAGTCCAACTTGACTCTCCTCAGCCCTCGCGCCTGGCGCTGGGCGTGGGCTTGTGGAGGGACAGGGCTCGTCCCAAGCCAGCTTGTGTGTGGCAGGATTGCCACACCGGGCGTGTGTGAGCACTTCTCGCGTGTGAGCCCTTTGTGTGAGCGGATGCCATTATCTGACAACGAGTGGAAGTAGTGACGCCGTGCCACTGTGTGTCACCAGCGTGTCCTGTCGGTCACTGGTGGGCCCGGGGCAGGGCGGGACGACAGCTCTATCTGGGGTAAGGAGGTGGCTTGTCAAGCTCAGGGACCAGCGACTTCAGCACTGAAGGTGCCTTGCAACTCATCTGCGCCTGCGCATCATTTTCTAGCAGGAAACAGGTAGAGAGGCGGGGAGAGGGCTGCTCGGGGTGAAGACCCACTGGGGCCACGGCAGCTGCCACCCAGCTGGGATCTGGCGACCGCTCTGTGCCTCCCAGGAGGGTGAGGCCCGTGGTTCACGTTCGGGAGTCTCCAGAGGTCTTTCGGAAGTGGATGTCCGGCTGTTTATCATCTCTGAGTGCACGGGAGTCCTTGGGACAAAAGATGCCTGTACCTGTTTTTCTTCGTTTCTCGGCAGAACTGACTGAAATGGATTTCTGTTTACACTCAGTTCCTGAGAACTTCACAGACGCAGCAGCGGGAGCTTGGGTGGCAGGACCTGCTTTCCGGTGTTCCTGGGCTGTGTCTCCTCCTTGGTGTTACCCGGGCAGTGCCATGGTGCCTGACCTGCACTGGCTTCTGGCTTTGCCACAGATCCTTGGTCAGGGATGTTACATATGAGGCTGGGTGTGTGGCTTTGTTGGCACAGTCACCTCTGCCTGGGCCAGCCTTTTGCTGCACCAGGGATGCAGGATCCAAGGGTTCAGGGGACTCTGGCGCATGTAGAGATTGTGGGGGACATGGGGACTCTGGGGGCACAGATGCCACGTCTGTGCAGGAGCATAGAGATTCAGGACACAGTACGACGGGTGTGATGTGTGGGGTCTGCTGTCCTCCTTGGATAACTGGGCGCACGTGGGGTGGGCCTGGCCCAGGGTGGGAGGGAAGCAGTGGTGTGTTGGGCCAGCTCTCCACAGGGGGACCAAGGGCTCAGAGGGGGTGACAGGACTGTCTCAGAGCACTGTTTTGGAACTCCACAGTTAACGGGAAGGGGGAAGGGGCGGACCTGTGTGGGGAGATGGGGCACCTGAAAGAGCCACGACAGACCTCCCAGGGTTGGGCCCTGCACCCTGTGTCACTGACGCCATTGGCCTATATGGACCAGGGCTGCCTTCGCACCAGGAGGCGTGTGCGGCTGAGCAGGGGCCTGCCCAGGCCCTTGGGTCAGATGCCTGGGGAAGTGGCCTCCCTGGAGCCTGCCAATCAGAACCCTGGCCTGGTGCTGGCCGGCAGGAGTGTCACCTATGCTTCACACCCAAGTGGAGACGGCAGAGCCCACAGGGGCTGGGGTGGAGCCCCGCCTTGGGCTTCCCAGGGTGGTGCCCGCCGTGCTGGGGGAGGGCTTTCCTTCTACCCCAGAGGCTTTCGTGGTAATTGTTAGCTCCTTCAAACAGGCCTGCAGCCAGCAGTTGGGGATGCACAGAGGGGACAGCAGACCTCTGGAGCCTAGGGAGGGGCTTGGCAAGGGGCACAATATGCCTGAGAAGGAAATGGACTGGTGTCCGGTGGAACAAAGCCTTGGAAAAGATTTTGTAGGGACACCATTATTTAACCCATGAAAATCTTCCAGAATCATATTTTCACTTTTGAACAAATTTATACTCAATGCTTTGAAGCTTTACTCTGCTAAGCCCGACATTTGGACCTTCTCAAAGGGGAGTTTGTTTCCTGATCTCTGTCCTCTAGATGGGTCACTTTCCTATTTCTTTCTTATGTTTAATATTTGTAAACGCTATGAAGATTTAGGACAAGAGATTGTGACCACTCTGGGTATTGATTTTTGTCTGGTGCTTGTTGGGTTACCTGTGAAGGCGCTTGGCCAGACTTGTAAGTTTGTGAAGTCTGTTTCCTCCTCTGTAGTGTATGAAGGAGGCTTGAAAAATATGGTGAATGTTTAAGTTTTAAAAAATTATTACAGTAAAACACACATTGTCATCAATTTTCCCCAAAGGATCCCCCCTTGCTCTGAACACACACGTCCCGCTGTTCTTGACACTTTCTGAAGCGAATCAGGACTTCTCTTTCCTGAGTGTCTTTACAAGGAGGGATTAAAAAAATACAGAGGATGCTGAGCGCCATCTTTCGGAAAAACAGGCTCATAACATCACACCTTCTATTCACTTTAATCACCACACCTGGCTCTTCCTCCAAATTAGAATGACTATGAAAGGGAAACATTTTGAATGGATTCAGCACAACTAATAACACGGGGGGGGGGTGTGTGTGTGTGCTCCAGACGCGGTCCCGGGTGGCAGGAGCAAAGGGATGTGCTCAAAATAACAGGGATTAATGACAATATGTCATTTATTGTAATAAAAAATTTAAATTTAAACACACTCTGTATTTTTCAGTCATACCTCACATAGTCTGTAAGGTCCCTGGTTATATCTCTTAAAAAGGCTTTTTAGCTGAGATTCCTAGGGTTGCTACAGGCTATTCATGGGTCAGCGGTCGCGCTCCAGCCCTGTGGCCGGTTAGGCTTCACCTGTTAGCGCTGGCTGGGTGTGTAGGCTGCAGCCTGATTCCACAGTCCCAGGAGTTTGTCCTTTTTCAAGGGGCTTGGCCAGAGACGGCACTGAGTTTTAAACAAGGCTTCTGAGGATTGTGTCCCGGAGCAGGGAGGGTGGTGGGTGGGTGGGGTCCCCTTGAGGGCTGTGCCCTGCCCTTCAAGCTGAGTCCCCCACCTCAGCGGTAGGGACTGCGGGCGGCCTGGGGAGCCGTGGGCCACAGTTCTGTCTTTTGGTGGGGGCCGCATCCCGAAGGCTGTGCCCTCGGCCCTTTCTGTGCACGCTCTGCTTAGCTGCCCTTCGGGTGGACCTCGGGTTCTATGAGGGCGGCAGTCCCAGTCCTGCCTCCAGGGGGCGCTTGGCCCTGCCTCTGCTGGGGCCGCCCATGGCCATTTTAACCCTCGAGGCAACCTGGGTTTCTTTGGGTGGAGCAGGGCAGGTAAATCTGGGCTGTGAGTCCTAAAGGAGCTCAGCTTGCACTATGACTTGGGGCCTTCTGTCCTGCCCCCCTTCCGACGGCACGTCCTCCTGCCGGGGAGGGTGTGGTTATCTCTGGTCGGTTTCCTGCAGTATGTCCGTTTCAGGGCTGCGCTTGCACCATGTTGTCTCCTGGCCCCCAGCCCAGCCACTCCATGGCTCTGGCTTTCCAACCACCTAGTCTGTGGCTTGTTAGTTCCTCGCCATTGTTGTCTTGATGATTTTATGAATTTATTATTTGCATTTTGCTTGGGGCTTTCAATTGTTTTCAGTAGAAAGTAGGTCCACATTTCTGCTTTATGCTTCAGCGTGGAAGTACATCTATTCCTCTCCTTTATACACAGGTAGTGAACTTTCTATACACTTTAAAAATCCTGGGCATGATGGCACATCCTTATAGTCTTAGCACTCTGGGAGGCTGAGGCAGGAGGACTGTAAAAAAAAATTATTTTTCCTTTTTTTTTTGAGACAGGGTCTTGCTTTGTAGTTGAGGCTGCCCCTGAGCTCACTATGTAGCCCAGGCAAACCTCGAACTCAGCAGTCCTCCTGCCTCTGCCTCCTGAGTGCGGGGATTACAGGCATGAGCCACCACATCTGGCTTTTTTTTGTTTTTTGTTTTGACAAGGGTCTTGCTTTGTAGCTCAGGTTGGCCCTCAGCTCACTGTGTAGCCCAGGCAAGCCTCGAACTCAGCAGTCCTCTGGCCTCTGCCTCCTGAGTGCTGGGATGACAGGCGAGGAGGATTGTAAATTTGAGTCCAGCCTGGACAATGTAGCGAGACACTGTCTCAAAATAAAAAATAAAAAGGAAATGTAGCTTGTTGTGAAAGCCTTGGATTTAATCCCCACTACTACAAGGGAAACAAGAACATTAAAAAAATCGTGGACTGGCTGCCGGTGGTAGCTGTCAGAAGCTGTGGGCTGTGACAAGTGTCAGAGCCGAGGCTGCACTGAGGGCCGCAGGCTCTGGGTGAGTGGGGCCTCTGAGACCTCGTTTCTGTGGAGAGTGGGGCTGAAGGTTCCAGCGCTCTAGTGCCCTGTTGGGGAGACGTGACGGACCCTCATGGTGGGGAGCTGCACCAGGGCCCCGCTGCAGGGTGCAGAGGCGGGGTGGGTGCAACTCTTGGGCTCCCCATGCCATCCAGGGCATGAGTTCCTTCGGCTACAGTGCTCTGGGCCTCGGCTTCTATGGCCCAGAGCTTCTTCATGGTCATCTACAGAGCAAACATTGCTGGGCCTTCCTGGTGCCAGGACTGAACTGGGAGGAGAGGAGAAAGATGCCTGGCACACACACACCCCAGGGTAGGCACGCCTGGGGTCCCCCCGATTCTGTGACTGGCCCAGCCGGCGCAGAGGGAGACTAGTCTAGGAGCAGGAAATTCTTGTCCTGTGTCCTGGCGGACAGGAAGTCCTGGCCGGGTGTGGGAACGATGTTCCCAAGGGGCGGGGGTGGAGGGGCTGGGATGTTTGGAGGGCAGCCGCTGGGCAGGGATGTGGGAAGAGCCTGTGTCAACCTCAGGACTCATCTTGTGTCCGGTGACAGGGTCAGGTGACCTCCTTCTGCCCCCAGACCCTCCTGGGTCTCAGAGCCTCCCCAGGACTGCAGCAGGCACCCCACCCTGACGTGCCTCGCACTCTCCCCGCTTCCCCAGGGTCGCTGGCCCTGGTCTCGCTGCTGCCCCTCCCTGTGTCCCTGGGTGGTGAGGGCACAGCCCTGTCCCGTGCTGGGACTGGGCCCGTGTGGGAGTCACCTGGAGACAGGAGGACCCGCTGGCCGTGAGGGACTTTAGTCTCAGGTGTTGCCGAGACCCGCCCACGGAGGAGCCTGGACACCTTCTGGCCGCCCCTCTGCAGGCACCTGCGCCCGCGTGTGCTGCTGCAACGAGACCCGCATGCTGGAGAGGCTGCCCCGCTGCGGGAAGACCTTCGCCGAGCGGATGCGTGAGGTGGCCGTCTGGAAGTGGTGCGACCTGTCCCAGTTCATTGTGTGAGTGCCCTGCCGGCCGTCGCCCTGCCTGCCGCGCTGCCGTGCTGCCTGCCCGTGGTCCTCCTTACAGAGCCCTGGGGGGCAGTTGCCGCGGGGTGTCCTGGGCAGCCAGGACTCAGAGACACAGAAGATCACAGGGCACGGCGTCCTCAGGTGTCAGAAGGCTCCCTGGCCTCAGACGGGGGGAGGCAGAGGTGGGTGGCTGTGGGGTCTGGGGCTCGCAGGGCGAGCGGGTGGGGCAGGCTGGCTCTGCCCCAGGTCTGGCTGCCGAGGTGCCCAGAGCCTTGGCACAGGCAGGGATCCTGGGGCGCCCCTGGTCTGGACGGGTGTTCCAGGCCTGTGTGCTTCCGGCTCTGCCCACCAAAGCCACCTGGGTAAGGACCAGGGTGTCTCGGAGTCTGTGCTGACTGCCAGGCTCACATGAATTCGGGGCCCTGGGGCCTGGGTGGCAGGCGGCAAGGAGGGCCCAGGACCGGCGGCTGCACGTCCCGCGTCTTCTGGCCTTGGGGAACACAGACCCGGCAGTGTTCTGTGGGGCAGTTCTGTGCAGCTCTCCTGCCGGGCCAGCCGCGCCCTCCCAGGACACCCCAGGAAGGAGCGCGTGGCCTCTCACCAGACCCATGGGCAGGCCGCAGGGGCCCCTGCCGCTCCCTCATGTGCCCTGTGCTGAGCTGCTGGCCCTTGGCGGGTGTCCGCCTGGTGCCCTGTGGCCCCCACGGAGCCCAGGATGGGGCCTCACCAGCCGCAGATGCTGGGCCAGCTGGAAATCCTTGTAGGCACTGGGCCCAGCTCTGGATCTTGGTAGCTGGAGCCCTCGGACAGCCTGGAGAGCCCCCGGCTTGGCTCCTGGATGAGGCTGATCGTGGGTGTGCTGAGATCGCAAACAGGCCTGTCTAGGTGACCTCCAAGCAGGAGAGGAGAGGTGGGTGCCGGGACTCACTGCTCTGACCCCCTCCCCACTGGCCCATTAGCACAGGCCACCTGGAAGCCTGGAAGGTGTGTGGCCCCGGGCAGACTTCTGCTCCGGTCCTTAGAATGTCCCTGGAGGAAGAGTCCCGGATGAGGCATGGGCCTTGTGACTGCGGCCAGGTTCCCATGTGCCTCCGGCCCTGGAGACATAGGGCTTGGCATCTCCTCTCGGCAGGTGGTTCTGGGGGACCTGACGGTAGGGCCAAGACCTTGGGCCCTGGGAGCTCATGTCTTCAAGGTCCCGGCCACAGATGAGGGGGTGGGGGGCGTGAAGCCGGGAGTATGGACGCGACTGGGGCGGAGTGCGACTGGCCCGCAGCGCCCCCTGCCGGCCCGCCTGGCCGCTGAGGGCTCAGCCTCTGCCTCTGCAGGTTCTACGAGAGCTTCACCAACTGCACCGAGGAGGAGACCGTCATCGTGGGCTGCTACTGGCCCAACCCGCTGGCCCAGGGCTTCATCACCGGCGTCCACCGGCAGTTCTTCTCCAACTGCTCGGTGGACAAGCCCCACTGGGAGGACCCCCCCGACGAGGTGCTCATCCCGCTGATCGCGGTGCCGGTGCTGCTGACCGTGGCCATGGCGGGCCTGGTGGTGTGGCGCAGCAAGGGGGCGGTGCAGGCGGCGTGAGCGCGGGGCCTGCCTGAGCACTGCCCCGGGCCGCGGGCGCCAGCCGCGGGGACGTCGCCGAGTGTCCACCCCCTGGTCCCGGCTGACTCCCGCCTGCCCCGCCGGCTGGGGCCGCGCTCGCGCTGCGGTCCGCTCACGGGCTGCGCGTCGCGTCGCGTCGCCCGCTGCTGGGCACTGCGCTCCCCGCGCCGGGCCTGCTCCCGTCCATTGCACAGCAGAGTCCGGCCGCCTCCGGCTCCTGCCGCCCGCCGCTGCCCCGCCTGGCCACGCCCGGAGAGGGACGGCCGTGCATGCCCTGCCCGCCCCCGCGCGCCCGGCCTGCGTGGGGAAGCCGCCCTCCCGGCCTCGCCCGGCGGCGTCGGGCTGCTGTGCGTGATGTGTCTGCTGCCGCCTGCCCCTCCCCGAGTAAAGTCTGTGTCCTACGCCGCGGCTCCTTGTTCTGTTCCGGGGAGTCGAGTCAGCTCTTCGGGGACCGATCGGTCTGCTGCACCCGTGTGACACGCTGGGGCCCCCGAGGCCCCAACCCCAAGATGGCAGCGCTCCTGCTCCTCTGGCTGCTCTTGGGCGGCCCCGGGGTCTGCGGGGCCCTGGCCGTGGAGCTGGGGGCAGGGAGGTCCCGTCCCGGTCCGGTGCGGTGCGACACAGGCTGGCCTGACACTGGGGGGCAGGGGTGGCCCCGGTTGCCCGGGGGGTCTGTGAGTGCAGCGCAGGGCCGGCGGCTGCTCAGTGCCCAACCCTAGGACAGGCCGGAGGGTGGGACCCAGGGGCAGGGCGGCCGGCGCCAGCAGTCTGGTCCTCTGCGGCCCTGTGCCTCACTGCAGAGGTGGGTGGGAGTCGGCGGAGGGCGTGTGGCCCCAAGGGGCGTGCGGGGCCCCTTTGGCCCACAGAGGCTTCGCTGGCTGCCCGGGAGCTGCTACCGCGCGGAAGTGATCATGCAGGAGCGAGACGGAAGCCCGCCCCGCTGCTCTTTGAATCCCTCTTCCAGTTTTGCGTATTCATGTGTTTCCGCAGGTTGTGAGGGTGCAGGGAGCACATGGAGGGTAGTATGTGTGTGTTCGTGCGGGCACATGTGCGCATGTCAGAGGCAGAGCTACACTAGCAGCTTTCTTGTCTTAAAATCCCTTCACTTTCGTCCCTAAGTTTTGTGGTGGTTGGAGGCTCTTTTACAGTTTCGCTCACCCAGGGTTTCTTACTGGTACGTTCAGAGCCACGAGACCACAGCCACTTGCAAGGCCCAGCTGCGTTCCCAAGAGCCCCTAGAGCAGCGTGCACAGTGAGCCAGGCAGACGCTGCCGTGAGTCTGTCTGGAAGGTTCATGGAGGAGGGCTTTTGAGAGGGGTCTTGAAGGGTGAGTAGGAGTTTTCCACCACAGAAGGGCATCATACACAGAATCCCAGAGACTGCAAGGGTGTGGTGTGGGTAGAGGCCGGACGTGGTGGACAGAGATAAGGGTGGGGCCTGGGGAGGGCTGAGAAGGGGTGGTGGGGTGGTATCCCTGCAAATGCACGATACCGAGGTCACCGATGGCTGGCTCCTCCTGAGATCTGGATGGTTTGCTCCTCTCCGGCTCCACTTCCCGAGATAGAGACCCTCGTTCTCGGGCTGGCGTCCACTGCGGAGGCTGCTGCGGTGGTGGCCGCACATGGTGCGCACGTCTTAGGAAAGCCTGCATGGCCTTTATTCCCAAAACGCCCCTCCTTGAATTCTGTGCTGTGCTGTTCACCTGAGCAGGCCACTTGCAGAGGCTGGGGGACAATGGCGGTGTGGGGACTAGGACACTCTGACGTTCACCTGCAGAGGGCTTGCAAGGGGCTGAAGGAAATTCCTGCCCCGTCCTGCCTGAAAGAAGTTTTGCCCTCGCGAGCCCAGCTGAGGACAGGGTGACCCGGCTGGCGACGCCGCCCGGGCCCCTATCACATCCCCACCCCTTGTGGGGAAGCGCTGGCTCATTAAAGAAAGTGAAGTTTTCCTCGGGCGGGATTGTCTGCAGTTTGACAGCTAAAGCCAGGGCGTTAGCAGGGCTCTAAGCGGCCCTGGGCTTTCTCTTGGTGTACGAGAAGCAAACCCACAAAATACAGAACAGAACAGAGAATCCGCTCCTCAGAGGATGTGAAAAACTTCCCTGAGCAAACAGCAGGGACCGGAACCATCGCAAAGAATAAATAAGTAAACCATTTACTGTCTCTGGAAACTGCCCCGAGGCCACCCAGCCAAGGAAGAAACGTGTGCTCAAGAAAATGGGCCAAATCTACATAAAGACGGACTGGAGCACTGAGCTTAAGGCCCAGGGAGCCTCGAAGTCGAGGGTCCCCCTCTCCCACTTCCCATTCTCCGTGTCCTGACAAGGCCACGACCTCAGGAGGGCGGCTCGCCAGTGCGCTCAGCCCTAGCCCGATGGTGCAGGGGCCACAGTCTCCAAAGGAGTGAGGTGTCAGGTGCGCGCCTGTCCCTGCGGGGAGGCGACCCTCATCTGTGGCCTTCTCGCTGCCTGATGATCACCGGGCACTGGCAGCAGCCCGGCCCCTGTGACTGTACCACACAAGGGTGCTGAGAGGAGGAGCCCTGGCCCTGGTGAAGGGCGGGACAAAGCTCCTCAACAAGCCAGAGCCAGGGGAGAGCGGGGTGAACCCGAGGGTGCCGAGGGCAGGCTAGGCGTGGGCTGCACAGTGGCTGACCGTGGGTGGCCGAGAGGGAGGGACTCTGAAGGGGTCCTGGGAGGGAGAACAGCCCCTCTTCCCCTCAGGTGGGGGCGGGAGGCCGGCACTGGCGGCATCTGGACACCACCTTCCTCAGGGATCGAAGAGCGAGAGATGATGGCACCAGGAGAGAGCTGCCCTTCCTGCCCAGGCCTTGCAGCAGTTTCCGGTCAGCTGCCCCGCCCCGTAGGCATTTCCGATTCCCTGTGTCATCCCTTGGGCACTGTCAGGTGCCTCGAGCCAGGGCAGCTTCTTCCCCAGGTGGCTTTTGCTGGCATGGATACAGGGAGACCTCTCCATTTGCAGCAGGGCAGACACCCTTAGGAGCCAGGGTGAGACTCCATGCAGAGCTGCTGTCCCCCAAAGCAGGGAAGACCTGGTAGCAGGTGGCAAAAGTGGGGACTGGATAGTTACAGGGTCTCCTCCCCGGGCCCCAGCTCAGGGGCTTGTCAAAGTGATGACCATGGAAGCCAGGTCACCAGGGTGAAGCCAGACCACAGGAACACAGTTCTGCAGCTGCTGTTCATCTGGTAAAATACCCGGTGTCCAAGGGCATCCAGGGCTCCCCCAGCTGTGGTGACCGAGGAAGTGAGGTTAAGGAAAAAAACTTCCTGTTCTTTTATTTAAAAGTCAAGTTCAGTTAAAATGAGATTTGCTCAGTTCAAACGTAGCTCAAAGAAACCAGGGCATGCCAGGTGTCCAGTTAGAGCTGGAGGCAGAGGGAAGACTCCTAGCACGAACGATTCCTGAACGGTTCCAGTGTTAATCAAGGAACTGTCTCGGAAGATGGGCGAGATGGCAGAAAAGGGCCAGCTGCCAGTCTGATGTCCCCGGTGCCAGGGGCACCCAACCTGGTGCCATGTTGACAAGCCCCACTCAGCCTCCTGAGGGGGAGCCGTGTTGGGGATCCGGTCTGGGCTACAGCAGCACCTGGTCTCATGTCCCTGTGAGGGGCCTGGGGCATCCCATGGCTCTGTGCTCTCAAGTGACACCCTCTTTGTGCCTGGCCTTCCCAGTGGTCCTCATCCGGCAGAGCTGAGCCCTGGAGCTCGGGGTGTCAGGACTGCGGTAAGGACCCGCCAGGTTGGCAGGGCCCGTGGGGCATGGTAGTGCTTGTCTATGATTAGACTTCCCAGTTTTGCTTTTCTCTGACCTTAGCTCTGAAAGGGCACGGAATGCAGGATCAGAACAGGCAGAGCACAGGGTCCTCGCTCCCCTCAGACCAGAATTATCATTACCAAGCCGCTTAGGGTTCCTTCACTTGACTCGGATGGAAATGGCAAATTGGAAATCGTGAAGTCTGCTGAAGGCTCTCAGCCCCTGGTGTTACAGCGCTGGGTCAGAGAACCTGGGGTCCTCAGCCCCTGTTGTCACAGCTCCGAGCTCTCGGCCTCCCTACCCACCCCTCAGTATTCAAGGTTTAACCCAGTGCCAGTCCTGGCTCCACCGATCTCTTCGGATCCCTGATTTCTACCCATCTCCGGAGCTCTTCAGGGTTAGCAGCCCCTGGTGTTACAGCTGCTTGGTTGAAAGCCTGCTCTAGCTGTACCAACAGGAGGGCTCCTGGAACAAAGACACGCTGCGCCAGAAGGTGGAAGCCATCATCCTAGCCAACCTGACGGCCGGTGAGGAAGCTGCTTATATAGAGCAGCAGCAGGCCTGTGGCTGGTTCAAATTCGAGCCTGCCCATTGGTCCCGTTCAAATTTGAGCCTGTTAATTGGCCCAAATTTGAGCCTGCCGATTGGTCCAAATTTGAGCCTGGCGATTGGTGCAAATTTGAATCTGCCGATTGGTCCAAATTGGTTCAAATTCAAGCCTGCTGCCTGGTACAAATCCAAGTCATGTCAGGACTGCTTTTGTGGCTGCAGACCATGTTCCCTTCTGTCTGTCAGCATAGGAAGGGACAGATTGGGCGCTTTCTGACCCCAGCGGCCCTGACGGGATTACGCACCTTGCCTTTGGTGCTGTGTCCCCACTGCAGGCTAGGCTTCCTCCTCCTGTCGCAGTGCTGGGGGTCTAACCCAGGGCCTTTAGTACTGAGCCACACCGCCCCGCTCCAGAGCGTTTGTGCTGGAGTCTCCCGAGACCCTCCTGAGAGCTGAGCCTGGCCAGGAGCTTCTCGGGCCCGGGGACTCGCCGGGGACCGAGCTGGCCCAGCTCTGCCCTCCTCCCACACTCTTCCTCATCCCTTCCGCCCCCCCGGAGGTCCTCAAGGATTTGCCTGGAACCAAACGGGAACAAACGCCGACTGGAGGGAGGGCCGCCGTTCCAGCGCAGGCATCCACGCTCAGTATGTTTTTGATTCTCAGCGTTCTGTGTCCAAGCCCAGAGACAGTGAAAGGGCCTCTGTGCCGCAGCTGCGGCGTCCTCGGAGGGAAACAACGAAGACACGATGCAGAAACACATCCCTGCTCTGACACGGGCTCACAGTGGGACGCCTTCTGCCAAGCCTCTTTGTCACGGGGCTTTGCTTTGCCGTAGGAACAGTGCTCGGATTTAGCAGATGTTAGGTACGAGCCCTGAGACATCTGAAGTAGATGCCTTTTCAGTTATGTGCCCCTTATTAAACAGAGCAGGGAGCCATAGGGAGGGCCACCGAGGGCCAGTCCAGCAGAGGTGTGGGGGGGGTGCTTCCGGGAGGCCTGGGCTGGGTTCTGCTCTGCGGCCTTGAGCTCACAGAGGATGAGGTGTTTCAGCGTCAGGTGATGCGGGGACCGGGGTTCACAGAAGCACCCGCACACCTCATCAGGCTCCGGAGTTCGTGAGGGGGAGCTGCAGAGGCAGGAGGAGACACAGCCAGCGCACAGTCACGGGAGAGGGGGCAGACCTTGTTCGGAAATCAAGAGAGCATCGACAGGCACACAAGGAAGAAGGACTACACAAACACTGTGAGTAGAAAAATACAGGCTTTAAATAAGTTAACAAGCTCAATATATACCTAATGTTGATTGTCTATCCGTCTTCCCCCCAGAGAAATATTTAAACTTTTCGTATAGGCACGGGAAACTGGCAGAAATGGAAGTGACACTGGCTACATTCCTGAAATAAAAAGGCAAAAGATCCAAGCGCGGTGGCACAGGACTGCAACCCTAGCACTCCGGAAGGCTGAGGCAGGAAGGTGGCACATGCAAAGCCAGCCTGGGCAACTTAGAGAGAACTGTTCCAAAAATCAGAAATTAAAAAATAAGGGGTGGGACAGAGCTCAGCGGGAAGGGTCTGGATTCAATTCGTAGTAACTTTCCTTCCATGCATAAAAAGAGAAAAATTACAGAAAAAAACTTTGTAAATTTGGATTAAAGAGGAAATAAAAGAAAAACTACACACTATTTACAAATTTATAACAATGAAACACCCTCCAGATATCAGAGTCCATTGAGATATGTTTCTGTACCACATGTGTAGACACACAGGACAGGAGTGGGGGCACAAAGTCCCCAGCAGGACTGAAACAGGGGCGTGGACCAGTGGGGAAATTTACATCTCTTGCCTTTGAAACGAACTAGGCATTCAATGACATAGGCTGTTAAAAAATATCAAGGAAGAATGGAAGGTAGAAATAATGTTTGTGCAGTGTGCAATACAGACGCAAGCCTGTATTCCCAGCCCTTGGGAGGCTGAGGCAGGAGGATCATTCTAGTTCAAGCCCAACCTGAACAACATAGTGAGACCTCCCTATCTCAAAAAACAAACAAAAATGAAATAGCATTAAAAGCAAAAATAATGAAACGGAAAAGAAAGGTTTAATCAGTGAATCTGTTTCTTTCAAAAAGAACAAAGATGAGATAGAACAACTGAACTGATTAAAACCACAGAAAAAGCCAGAAGGATCCTCAAATATTTCCTTCTAAGAGGTGAGAGTGGGTTTGGTGGTTTATGCTGGTTCCCATGACCTGTCACCATGGATGTCCCCTGGATTGCTCTGCAGAGGCAGTTTCACCTTGACATGGCAGGGCCAGTTCCGGGAAGGTGCGTGGGACCCTGTGCCTGGAGCAGGAGGTAGGAGGTGGTGACCCTGTGGCATTGCTAAGGAACGCGGCTGCCCCTGCGGCTGCCCCTGAAGCTATCTGTCCACATCTAGGAGGAAGAAAGCGGGGCCACGGGCCGGGGAGTTTCCTGCTCTGTCCGCCGGGAAGACCAGCTTCTCTAGGTCGGCTCCTGTCTACCTTGGTCAGCTGATTCATCTCCTGTGGCTGCCTGTAGCTGCGAGGGAGGACAGAAGGAGCCCGGGGCCTCCTTTCAGGGATCCCAGCCCTGAGAGTCAGAGGGTCCTTGCCTCTTGTGGCCCATGGAAGACGCGAGGAGCCACTCATTCAATTCATGACCGAACGCAAAAGTGTCATGAAGGATGACACTGTTTTTTTTTTTTTTTTTTAAAGGACAAGTAAAGCTGGGTGCAGTAGCACATGTCTGGTAATTGTGGCACTCTGGAGGCTGAGGCAGGAAGATGCCCCTCTTGAGCCCAGCTGGGGCAATGAAGCCACTTAATGAGAACCTGTCACAAAATAAAAAAAGTAAATAGGGGATATAGCTTAGTCGAAAGGCCCTGGGTTCAATCCTCAGCACTCCCTCCCCCCAAGGTAAATGAATGAAACACCAAATACGAATGAAGACCTTAGTGAGATGTGGCACGTGCTGTAAGGATTAGGAACAAGGTAAGAGTGGGACCAAAGGTCCAGGAATCCCTGTTATTCCCTGGCCCTGAATGGAGGGGGGGTCGTCTGAACCTTCCAGAGGAGGCTCAGAGCCTGAGGTGGAGACCCTGAGTTGTTCGGGTGGCTCGGAAGCCCTGGATTTCTCGCTCCACCCCTTCTCCTTTCCTGAAAGTGTGTCCTTACTGCGCATGGCAGGACGGGCTTGGGACCGAGCTGTCACGAGAGGGCCCGTGTGTGTCTTGCACAGGGGCAGCTTCCGGCTGGGCCTGCTGGGGTCAGTGCCAGGGCCGTGTGTGTGCCAGAGGTGGGGCGGGAAGTGGGGATGGGAACCAGATCTTGGTAGCGTCTTTAGCCAGACCTGGAAGTTCCTGACGTACAGCTGCCTGAGGATGAACGTAGAATGCTGGCTTCCTGGAACTCACAATGGCAGAGCCTTCCTGAGCTTTCTGAGGCTTCCAGGAGCTGCTCATGCCCAGGAGCCCTGCACCCTGCCGCCCTGCCCCCACCCTTGGAGCCAGGTACTGTTTCCTTTGAGAAAGGGTCTCTCTCTGTAGCTCGGGATAGCTCTGAACTTGTGGAAATCCTCCTGCTTCAGCCTTCCAAGTGCTAGGATGACAGGCATATACCACCAGTCCCTTAGCGGGTGTGGTAGGTGTTACTTTTTTTTTTTTTTTTTTAGTCCTAGGGGTCGAACTTGTTACTCTGTGCTTGTGAAGCAGATGCCGAAATCATTGAGCTAAATCCCCACCTGGCAGATACTACTTTTACTGCTATTTTGCGGCTGAGGAGCCAGAAGCCTCAGGGTGGTTTGGGAACATCCCCAAGACCACACGGCTCCTTCACAGTGGAGAGCAGATGAATCCTCCTCTGGCCCCAAACGCACACGCTTCTAACCACACGGTATTGATCTGGGCTGCTGCACGGAGCAGAGCCGGGCTCTGAGCCTGGCCAGGGCCGCTGGCTGTGCGAGCCCCAGTGCCCGGGCCCTTCCAGCCCGAGGGGAGTCCTGCCCTGGGCGCTCCTTGCAGTACAGACTCATTTTCCACTTCTGAAGGCTAAAGCAGGGGACATGGGGCCCATCTGGCCCAGCGTCTCCACACTCAGCGCCACTTGCCAGCAGGGAAACTGAGGCACAGAGAGGCAGACCTGTCCAAGGCCCTCCGGGGGAAGCACCAGAGTGAGTCCAGTCCCTCACTGCTCCGTGCCCAGTGCCATGTCTTTCCTTATGCCGGCCCCTCCCCCACTTTACAGACCCGCAGGGCAGGTCTCAGGTATCAGCCTAGATCCCAGCCTTTCACGGGGCACTGTACTTGCAGGAAGTGGAAGTGTGCATGCACATGTGTGTGTGTGTGTGTGTGTGTGTGTGTGTGTGTGTGTTGGGATTTAAGTCCTGTCCCCACTTTCCCTCAGTGAGATTTTTCTTTTTTTTTTTTTGGAGACAGGGTCTCGCTTTGTAGTTCAGGCTGGCTCTGAGCTCACTATGTAGCCCAGGCAAGCCTGGAACTCAGCAATCCTCCTGCCTCTGCCTCCCGAGTGCTGGGATGACAGGCGTGAGCCACCACGCCTGGCTGTTTAAGACTATTTTAATCAGGCACCCAGTGCAGCAACCCAAAAGGTCACAGATTCCTCCGCAGCTGGGCAGCGCTGGTCGCTGTTTGATATAGTGCCGATCTCCAGGCCTGAAGAGTCTTCTCTAGCACGGCCCGCTTCCCACACACTGGGACCTTTTGTGGCTGCATTTTGACACCCTGAGGTACCAGCAGCTCTTAGAAATGACAGGTGTTTTTTTGTCTGAAACAGCAGGATGGGGGCAGAGAGAGGCTCTTCCCAGGCCTTCAGTTTGACCCTGGATTTCCAAACCGCTGCAGGAGCTATAAAAAAACGAGCTTCATCCAGCAGGATTTCCTCTGCCTGCCCTTGGGACCCCCAGCAGGAGCACTCCTCTCACGCTAGGGGCTGTCCTCCAGGAGCCCCTCCCGGGCCCAGCAGCAGTAGGACCTGGCAGGGAGGAAGGGCGCCATGGGAACGTGTGCCCCGGGCCGTCCCCGAGAGCGTTCGTCTAGCTCCTGGGTCCACAGATGACACCGCTGAGGTCAGCACGGTGGCGCCAGGTGGGTGGGAAGAATCAGATGACAGTCTCAACTGGTGCCTTTGTTCGGAACAGCCCGGAGTCACCACCTAGCCTTACACGGGGTGGGGGGGGGCTGCCCTGTGGCCTGAGGGGCGCTGCTGTCTGCAAGCCGAGGCGCAGCCGCTCTGAGCGTGCCGTGCAGACAGCTGCGCGTCCGTGCCGGGCGCCCCTCGTTGCTCCCTGGGACAGCGTGACTGTCAAGTGTCAGCCCGACTAGCTCGGAAGCTGTCTAGGGGAGGAGTAAAGCCCTGTGGGAGGCTGAGCCGTCCTGGAGGCTGGACCCCGGGCTCTAGGTCTGGTCCCCGGGCCCCTGGTCTCCACGCGGTCCCTGCGCTCTGCCGTGCCCTTCTGCCACGGCGTTCCTGCCTTGAGCCAGCTGGCCACATCTCAGACTGCACCTCGGGAACGCCGAGGGAGATAAAGCATCTCTGTAAGCTGTGGGCGTCGGGACTTTGCCCTGCAGCGGGAATGCTGGCTGACCCGGCGTGGGAGGAGCCCGGGGCCGGACACGTCGGGCTGAGAAAGGCCCTGGCGCAGCCTTCAGAGCTAACTTTCCTGAGACACTCGCACACCCACTGTCCCTCCATTCCCTGACTGATACACACCTCTTTCTCCCTCACGCCTGAGCTTCCCGCCACCCCAGGAAACCTGAGAGACGCACGGCCCTCTTGATGTGCGACTACTGCTGCATCCGGGGTGACGTTGGCTGTTCAGAATATCCAACAAATGCACTTATATTTTCCCTCTGGAGCGCATGGCTCTTCTGATTTACTATCGCGCAGGTAGCAGGAAGGCTGAGGAAGCCGTTGCTGGGCTTCGCGCCTTAAGGCTGACTTGGGTTTCTGGTGAGGCAAGAGTATAGGCAGCCGGGTGTGCCTAACTCCCCTGCCTCTTCAAGAACAGCATGGAGTTCTGAGGACACAGCGGGGCTTGACCAGGCTTGTTGGGGTCCCTGACCCCTGCTGTCTTCCTCCTTAAGGATCCTTCTTGTTGGCAGGGTTCCCTCTGAACAGGTGGACAGTGGCCTCAGGAGGTGGCTGCGCCTCAGGGTTAAAACGCTTTGCTCATCTCCCAAATGACAGGTGTGATGGGCTGAATCATGTCCCCCCAGTACCCATATGTTGAAGCCATAGCACCCGGCCCCTCAGGTATGACTATATTTGAAAATGCGTCCTTTAAAGGGATGGTTAAATTAAAAGTCACTGGGGGGGCCCAAAGACTTCAGACTGGTATACTTATAGCAAGAGGGCACAGACACACCCAAGGTGACCACGGGAAGACTCAGAAAGTCTACAAGGTGAGAGGAAGCCTCAGGAAAAAACAGCCCTGGACTAGGGATTTAGCTCAATGGTGCCACCACCTTCCTGGCAAGCACAAAGTCATGAGTTCGATCCCTGGTACTGCAACAGAACAAAACAAAACAAAACAGTAACAAAAAAACCCCAGCCCTGCAGACACCTTGATCTCAGATCTTCCAGGCTCTGGGATAGGGAGAGACGACCCTTCTGTTCAAGACGGTGAGCCTCTGGTCATTTGTAACAGCATCTTCAGGAGACTAATACAGCATCTAGGCTCAGCTTTCAAATAGTCTTGATTTTATCAGCACATGACAAGATGATTCCTGTCACAAGTTACCTCTCAATAGGAATTCTGAAAAGAGCAAGTCTCTTTTCATGCAGGCAAGCAGGTCTACGTGGAACTGAGTTTCTGGTCCTTTTTTTCTTTCCATGGTTTTTCAATTGCTTTGAAATTTTACAGATGATCAGAGATCAGCCAAGGACTTATCAAGGCCTCCAACTCAAGGCTGGGTCTTGGAAATTATGTTCAGGGTCACCTTGAAAGCCTCGTGCTCGCTGCTGACATCTTGACTGTGCCAGAGAAGCGGCCGTGGCCCCTGGCACAGCGTGACATCTACAAGAACCAATTTAAAACAAAATGAGGACATTAGTCATTACTGTTCAGTCCAGGTCACAGATAATTATGTTCCCATAACCCCTAAATATTTAGTGGAAAGGATAGCGACTCATAAATCAGAATAGTAAATTATAGGCATTCGAATTAATTAGATTTTTAAGAGAAAATAAGCAGAAACTTGCTTTGTGAGTGTTATAGCTACAAAGTCATGCACTAAAGCAGAAGACGGTTTTCTTGCCTTAAAATTATCCTATCTGTTAAATCTATTGTAGATGAATTGTGATGTGTAATATTAAACCAATTATTTTTTGCAATCCTTGTGAAATTCTCCTGTGACTTTAGAGCACCGTTAATATTCTTTAAATCTTGCTTCACGGTCTTCATATTTCGGGCTTCTTGGAGCCTTTTCCTTTTAACTCGCGACTGCATGAAATTGCATCTCCTGACTTCTTATCCTGTATCTTAGCAACCACCTCTACGTTCACGGTTGGTTGGTGATGGGTTCAGTGCCATTTCCGGCTGTTTGAGTGGAGTCCCTCCCGTGGGCGACACTGAGAATTACTCTGGAAGAATAGGTGTATGTAGATCGAGGGCTTTCGGAAGCGCCGCTGCAGCTGTCTTCTATACATGCCTGCTAGGATCTGTTGATCGATAAAAATGGATAAGTCTTTCCCGTGGTGCAGCTTAGGGGCCCCCAAGACTGTGGACCTGTCTTTCCGATGTGGGTCTCTTCGCATGTCCCTGTGACTGGATGACAGCGAGGGGGGCACATTTGGAGGATGGAAGTTTCCTCCATAGCAAGTCCCAGGCCGCGAGCCTCATCCTTCCCCCTGGGTCTGGGGGTGCTGCCGCCCGGGCCGCCACCTGCAGACACAGCGCTCTTTGAGAGCCCAGTGAGGAGTGTCAGAGTTTTACTTATCTTGTGCACGAAAAACTGATCAGACAGCCCAATCATGGTGGAGAAGATGAACCCACAGCAGGTCAGGTCTGTGTTCTGGGTCAGGGCTTCCGAATCAGCCATAGCCCTTGTTGGCTGCCCATGTCCCTCCTGGCTGCCCTGTAGCTGCCAGGCCCTTTTTCCTCAGGCTTCTCTAACTCCCTGGACATTGACACTTTTTTTTTTTTTTTGAGACAGGGTCTCGCTTTGTAGTTCAGGCTGGCCCTGAGCTCACTATGTAGCCCAGGCAAGCCTCGAACTCAGCAATCCTCCTGTCTCTGCCTCCCCAGTGCTGGGATGACAGGTGTGAGCCACCACGCCCGGCACTGTGGTATTCGGCATTGATTACTGGTGGGCGTGAGTCACCACGCCCAGCATTGTAGGTGGTTACTGGGATCGAACCAGGGACCTTGCACTTGTGAGGCAGGTGCCGGAACCACTGAGCTAAATCGACATTGACACTTTTAATGAGGGAGGCATGACAGAGGTTAGCAGTAAAATATGCTTCCACTCACCACCAAAGTCCTTTCTACTCCCCACATTGCATCCTTGGCCGGCAGCCAGGTGCTCAGCTCAGGTGTTTATCCTTTTGCCACCTCGTTCCTATTCTGAGTGCCCGTGTCCCGACCCTGTCTCCAGGGCTCCCTGGGTCCCCTGGCTCAGCATGGGTCTGCCTAGAGAGGTAGTGCAAACCCTGGAGCTGCTCTGGAGCTGGTACTCATCTGTAATCCCAGCACTCAGGAGGCCGAGGCAGGAGGATCGCTATGAGTTTGAGACCAGCCTGGGTTCCATAATAAATTCAAGGCCAACCTGACCTACTGAGCAAGACCCTGTCTTTAAAAAAATATTCCAGGTGAGAAACCCAATAATAAGAATGTTTCCTCCCTGCCTGGAAGTAATTCTAGGCCTCGGCCTGCTCACTCAGACTGTGGTAGTGGGGAATCTGAAAACAGTGTGGCATGTTCGTCAGGACCAGGCCTTCCTCATGTGGTATCTCCTACGAAGGCCGCGTAGGCACTCTCCGTGCAGGTGACACTCCGGGACCATAGCACTGCCCAGGAAGGTTTTATTTCTTGCTTTCACCCTCAGCACTGTGTAGTCAGCTGTGCGTGACTTCAACAGGCACCTGAGACAATCAGGTGGCAGTTTGGTTTCTCCCACAGCTTTGGAGCTCTCAGTGTGTGGCTGCTTGGCACCATGGCTCTAGGCCTGGGGTGGCACTGAGTGGAGGGAGTGTGTGGCGGAGGAAGCTCGTGACCAGGAAGTGAAGGAGAAAGGGGGAAACAGAAGGGTTCGGGTCCCATTTCCCCTTCAGAGATGTGTCCCCCATGACCTAAGACCTCACACTCGGGTTCTACCTTTCCACGGTTCCGCCACCTCCTGGTAGCACTAGGTTCCGGGACCACGCCTGAGCACATGGGCCCTGGGGGAGTTTCCAGATCAGGTCTGGCTGGGACTTCGCTGTTGCAGATGCCACCACCCACCTCTCATGAACGCTCGTAAGCCACAGACAAAACCCAGGCACAGAAGACTGTTGTTTTCATAACTTGCTGATGACACGTAGAGCTTCCAAATTACCTGGGCGTCTTCATGCTGTTCAGAGGGAGTGAAAAAACAAGTCACGGCCCTGACAGCCTGGTCCGATTCTGTCTCTAATCTTCACCGTGCCCTGAAGATTTGCTGGCACCTGCTTCTTCCACAGCACAGAGAGCACAGAAGTGTTTCCTCTTCCTTTGCATCAACTCGAGGACCGCTATCCACTACCAAGTTATTTGTTTGCCTCATTAATGTTGCTAAGCGGTTTTGTTTTTAGTGATTTCAATGAAAAATTTACACGTGGGAGTGGTTTTCGTTTTGCGATTGGTGCATTCCGAGATCCTTGAGCTCACATGGGTTCTTTAGGGACTCACGAAGGAAAGAAGAGTGTTTATCTGTTCTTCTGGAGGCTGCACCCTCCCCATAGCGGGAGAGGACAGGGAAGGGCTGATTTCTGTGTCAGCTCAGGAAAGCTTTGGATTCTCCTGTCACTCAACCTACAGTGCAAAATTACTTGCTTAAATTGAGCATTGCAACCAAAACAGTGAGGCCCAGGGCTGTGTTGGGGTCCTAACGACCTTGGACATATGGCTGACACCTCCTTTTTTCTCTGTGTGTCCATAGTCTGTTCTTCCAGGGTGGTAATGAGGAAAAGAGGTGGGACCCCTGCACCGTGTCCCTTGAGGGAGTGAACTAGGACCACCCACAAGGAGGAGGAGGGCAGTTCAGCAGAGCTGTGTGGAGAGGGCCGCCACCCCCTGTGCCCGAGCACAGGGCTGAGCCACCCAGGCTGCAGGGAGGGGACAGCTTCACAGGGAAAGGGAGGCTCCGGGAGCCCTGCTGGAGACCGACCCGGGAGGCCACCGGCCTGCTCTCTCCTCTGTCCCCAGGCCAGGAAATCCTCTCTCCGAAGAGGAGCAGGCGTGTGTCCTAGGGGCACAGAGTGTGGTTGTCTCAGGAGGAGTGTTGGGAAGTTATTTGCAGGAGACAGCTTTGGCCTGGATTTTGAAGCAGGGAACTAGGGGGAGTCTGAGTCCTGAGAATGAGGCGTTTGGTATGTGTGGGAAGCCTGTGCCCCACCAGGGAGGGTGTCCCTGGGCTTTTCTGTGACGGTGGCCCCTTGGTCCTAAGCACCGAGGAAATGGCATGTGCCAATCACACAGCTTCTTGGCACTGGATCAGAGCTCACTCTGCTCGCAGAGTAGATGGCAAGCGAGTGTGAAATGCATGCTGGACGGCACTGTGGACATCTGGCGCTTCCTTGTCTCCCAGCATGCTCCTGGTGCTCACGCTGTAATTGGCCACGGGCTGGTTTGGGGAAGGCCGCCTCACCGACATGCCTGTGGTTCGATGTCTTGGACCCACAGTCCCACCTGCAGTGGCTGCTTGATTGGCTACTTGATTGTTCTCACAGCGTGTTTTGGCTCTTCTTTTCTCTATGGTCAAGTCACAGACTTGATTTTCCTTTTTGCCTTTGTGGGGACTGAACCCATGGCCTTGCACGTGCCAAGTGCTGTGCCCATGAGCCATACCCATGGCCATCGAGAGACTTATCTTCCTGGTTCCCCTCTTGGTTTCCAAAAGAAAACATCCCAGGGTCTATCGGGTTAACAGTTGCTGCTCTTTTATTGTTATTATTGCTATCTCTTGTTTATAAAATAAATAAACTAGAGAGATTTTCTGGTAAACAACATGTGATACACTTGGATTTTAGAATATCCCTCCTTCATTTTAATGACCTTAACCAAGGGTAATGGAAAAGGAGCAAAATTTCCATCATCAGAGAAGGGAAGAGGCGGCGGCTTTCAGGAACGGGAGTGATGGAGGAGTTTCTCCGGTGACGCCCCGAGGGCAGGCTGGGTAAAGGAGAAACAATAGAACCGGAATGTTCTCCTGAGTTTCCCCCGACCTGGCGACCCGGTGGAAGTGGGTGCGGGGTGGAGGAGCTCTGAGCCCGAGAGCTGTGGGGTGTCAAGGTCTCAGCACAGCGAGAGGATTACCAGGGCTTGGACACGTTCCGGGGCTCCACCCAGCGCCGAGGGAAAGGCGATGCGGTTCCGCCTCGGGGCCACCAGTTCCCGAGGACAGTGCGGACAGACTCGCCAAAGACAGAAGCTGACCATCCCGGAAAGCCTAAAAGAGTGAGATGACAGGCAGATGACATTCAGGGCGGATATTAGAAAGTGGACAACGGAGGCGGCACCTTCTCGTAACGAAAAAGCAGACCAGGAGCAGAATATACACAGAAAGAATGAAACTTATACTTCTGGGGGAAAGGTGTGAAGTAATTCTTGCGAACACACAGGAGCTGAGTGAGGTAGCACTTCGCTGGGCGCACTCTAGGAAAAAAAATCGTCATAAACAGAACAATTAAGTGGTCATTTTTTTTTTTTTTGAGACAGGGTCTTGCTTTGTAGTTTAGGCTAGCCCTGAGCTCACTATGTAGCCCAGGCAAGCCTTGAACTCAGCAATCCTTCTGTCTCTGCCTCCTGAGTGCTGGGATTACAGGCGTGAGCCACCACGCCCGGCACTGTGATATGCGGTATTGATTGATGGTGGGCGTATCTCCATGCCCAGCATTATATGTGGTTACCGGGGATCGAACTCAGGTCCTTGCGCTTGCGAGGCAGGCGCTGGAACCACTGCGCTAACCCTCCAGCCCTAAGTGGTCATTTTTTGAGAGAGAAAAATGATTTAGCTGTTGAAAAAAATGCAATTCATATCTGAAGAGAAAAAAAAATCAGGCTGACCACACTTCTGTGAGGCAGGTACCGGAACCACTGAGCTAACCCTCCGGCCCACAACACTTCTGAATAATATGAAGTATGAACCAAAACAGTTGGGCGATTGAGGGCAATTAAATTGTGACTCTGAAAAATCGATTTACTGCATTTCAGTAAAATTGTTGTGGGTCCCACAGGCGATCGTAGATGATCTTAAAAATCTCAACAAATATGGAACCAATGGGCCCAAAGAGGTGGAGGGGCAGTGAGGGAGGGAGAATTGAGCTCAAGGTCCGTACAGCAACGTCCAGAGAATTCTGAGGGAAGGAAAGAGATATTAAGAGATTTTACAGCCCACAATTTTGCTTTCAAATACGAAAGCGCAGATAAACACTCTCAAGTGTGCAAATCTCAGAGAAGAAATTATCCATGAGCCTTTCCTGGAAAAACATGACTGTGGAATCCAGCCAACGAAGCGGGAATAAAAGCAGAGCCTGCAGGAATGAGGTAGAGAATCAGAAGAACATTTCGTATCCAAAGAAATACAATTCTGCATATAAGTATTTTTGTAATTGAATATAAATGCTCTAATCTAGGACAAAATATCAACATTTCAAACTATTTTAAGTAGGTGATGGTGCTGTCCCATTAGTGAGCTAATCCCGTGATGAGTCCCTGGCTGGCTGCGCTGTGAGGAGCTGGGCAGTCAGACCAGAGAGCTTTGAGGACCACGTCCTGCCTGAGGCCTCCTCCTCCTCTCTCTGGCTCCCTCTTGTGGCTCGGCCGCCATGAGGTGAGCAGTTTTCTGCTCCTGTCTCTGTTCGCCATGGTGTTCCCGCCTCAC
>PVIC010013732.1:0-37639 GCA_004025085.1 Thryonomys swinderianus | reverse complement strand
AATCCTCTTGTCTCTGCCTCCCGAGTGCTGGGATTACAGGCGTGAGCCACCACGCCCGGCATTGTGGTATGCGGTGTTGATTGCTGGTGGGCGTGAGTCTCCACGCCCAGCATTGTATGTGGTTTCCGGGGATCGAACTCAGGACCTTGCGCTTGCGAGGCAGGCGCCGGAACCACTGAGCTAACCCTCCGGCCCCATGGGCCATTTCTTGAAGCCATCAGATAGCCAAGGTTTACCGTACTAAACACAGTATGCTTCATAAGCAAATTCTGGTGGTCCTAAGGCTATTTAGCACAGCACCTGCCCTAGCCTGCATCTGTAAGGGATACTTAAGGACATTTACAGGCTAAGCTGAAGTAGTGGCACTCACAGTACTGACTTCAATGTCAGACTATAAACACCAGAGCCATCACACAGTGGCTGTAGCTACATACTGACACCTTTTGGAAGCCAGGCATGGCGGTACTCATCTGTAATCCCAACACTCAGGGAGGCTGAGGCAAAAGGATCAAAAGTTCAAGTCCAACCTGGACAACTTACCAAGATCTTGCCTAACACTCAAATTTAAAATAAAAAAAGACAATTTTAAGGGCAGGTCACATACAGCTTAATGATGGAACATTCTTGGATTTAATCCCCCCACACACACACCTTGAAGATAATACAAGAGCCTACCTTATCAAACAGGAAAACAAATCAAAGATGCATACATTTCCAATCAATCTTAGATGTGACTTAAAATGAAAAGCAGTTAAATAGTTAAACTAAGCAGTACAACTTTCTTCCTGAAAAGAGTCACAGAGGAATCAAGATATTTGTTACATATAGAAATTGGATATTCAATGACTAAGGCAGGAGGAGTACCCTTGTGAAATTAGCAGACTGACAACTGATCTCACATCAAAAATGAAGAGAGGCAAAGGGAGACAAACGGTCAGGAAATGAACTTTCCGACTCCATTTGTTTCCCATGAGTCCATTTTTCCCCTGCTGTGTCATGCTTTCGGACAGAGTTCCTACAGATCCTCAGCACATCTGCTTTGGAACCTGGCCACTGCACCAACCCACAGCTCTGCCCACAGGACTCCCCTGTTTTGCAAAGGTAGAGCAGAACCCAACACAGAACTGCAAAGAGGTCATTTTCTCTTTAGAATAAAACTAGGGAAAAACAAAGATTTCATTTATGTGGACTTAAAGGACAATTAAAAAAGATTTATTGATTGATTAAAGTAATATGATTTTGTTTTGTTTTAATAGCGCCTTATTCCCTGGAAACTATTTGGAAGACCTTGGGTGCCCTAATTCTTTTTTTTTTTTTTTTTAAGTATTGTGAGATAGGGTCTCACTTTGTAGTTCAGGCTGGTCCTGAGCTCACTATGTAGCCCAAAGTAGCCTCAAACTCACAGTAATCCTCCTGCCTCTACCTCCCCAGTGCTGGGATTACAGGCGTGAGCCACCATGCCCGGCTGGGCAACCTAATTCTTAAAAAACTGAGTTAACATCTTGATGCCTAACATCTGATATTACTTCCAATTGGTTCCATTTGACATTTAGGGAGGTATTTCTCCTTCATACCAGGATGAATGTCAAAGAAAGGGGTAATCTAATAAACCTTCTAATAAGCAAAGAATAAGAGTAAAAATCTATAATAGAAAAGAATGTTTTACATTAAATAGTAAGAAGGTTTCACTTCTTCCCACAGAGTTCCCTAGATCCAACCTGGCTCTGAACAGAACTCCGCATAGCAGCATGCTCCCTGGTACCTATTAGTGACAAAATCCCTGAATGAAGACTCCTTCCTGCACAGGGCTCCACTAAGGTTTTTAGGAAAACCCTCAGTCAATTTTACCAGCCACAGAATTTCTCCTACAGCATGCAATCTTAAGCAGAAAGATTTCTCACTCTCTCTCCTTCTGCTAGGCATTTCAGAACTTCACTCACTTTCTGAAGCAAGAAATAAGGTCATTATCTTTGTTTCTGAAGCAGTTTTTTTAAAAAAAAGTGAGTAAAACACCAAGGGCAAATGTGGGGTGATCAAGAAAGAAAAAGTAGAAAACAGTTCTTCCTACAAAATTGTTCTTAACCTCACTTGAAAGCCAAAATGAAAGAATGACACATCTTTTAATTATTAAGCTTAGTTCACTTTTAGTGGTGAAGGTCAGCAAAGTTCTCAGTCGTTTCCGGTGAGTTCCAGAGGACAGCCGTCTGGGACACGGAAGGAAGGTAAAGAGCAGACCAGCTGCCAGCTGGCTGGAATTTCTCAGGTCCTTAAACATTTCTTTTCTCTCCTTTCCTCCCCTGTCCTGGCACTCCTGCACACAAGGCTAGGAGTCAGGAGCAGACTAAACTATCTTCCTGGAGGTGACAAGTAGGAGGAAGAAAACTCTTGACATCTCTTGTGTTCTCTGATGGATGGCAGGCTTCCGGGCTGTTTGTATCAGCACAAGGTGACACACCGGTCTGCTCTCATTGAAGTCTCTGAGAGAAGGAAGATTCTCTGAGCTGGAACGCTCTGCCTCTGCTGCCTTTCACACTCATGGAAGCTGTACAGCCTGCAACAGGCTGGGAAAACATCCCCTGGCAAAGCTGGGACCCAGGGGCCCTGGTGTCCTGCATCATGGCCTTGGACCACACAGGCACCAGCAGCACAGGAGAAAAAAACCCTTCTGCTGCCATAATCAGAAGGTTTCCAGGCTTTCTGTGAACCTCAGAAGATATCATTTCAGGTCTAGCTGAATAAGCTTGGTGTAGCCTCTCAAATGTGCAATCTTACTTTTAATTGTAGATTAGTTTTACTGACAAAATTTTACGTTAATTTTACTTTCTTTGAAATTCCACCTTTAAACAAAACCACATGTTTTCAACTAATTATTTCACTTAAAACTAGATTTCTAATTGAACAATTTCACTGTGACTTTTAAACTACCCCCAAAATATCTATTTATCACTTACTCCAAGACTATCTTTGTCTGGCCAGGTCATGCATTTTAGTGAAAAGAAATTAACTTACTAAACAGAAAATTCCTTTTCAGAAGACTTCTATGAGTTAAAGAACTCTCCAATACTAAGTCAAAATTTCAGTGACTTTTTCTCCTAGTTCTTCCTGGGGAGATACACTGAAGACCTTGGCTTAAGGCCAAGTGACTGCTTACCTTCAGACGCTCAATGGCTTCCTCGCCTCCAGGTGTAGACATGATCCTCTCCTGAATGCTGCTCACAGATGTCAGGCCCACCTGACTACTGAGTGAGCAGGAAGACGGAGATGAAGTAAGAGACCCCATGGACGCTGTGGAGAAATTGCCAGGACGTTGATTCTCAGAGGCTAGCAAGTATCTATGCTTATTGTTCTGAAAATCTTTCAGATCTGGGAGACAAAGAAAGGAAGGAAGACAGAAAAGTAAAGAGGGAGAGGAGCAGAGGAAGGAAAAAAGACAGGAAGGAACACCAGTGTAAGAGAGGAGAGCACTGAAGCGCCAAAACCAAGACAACACATTGTAACTGTTCTAGATGGCAGTTCTAAAACTCGTCTTTTTAATGCTAGTGTCCAAAAGGTTGAGAATAAATCCCAAATCTAGAAACTAAAAACTTCTAATGTGGAATAGCACTATCTCTGGTAGGGAGTGACCAGAGTCTCAAAAGTCCCCTGGCACTCTTCTGGAACAGCTGGATAGCACTGTTCTCTTCTACTGTTCCAGATCTATAGTACCTTCAGAGTTATACTACTGTAACATTGTTAGGATGTGTAACAGTATGAGAAAGCAATGATCATTTATCAGTAATAATCCATACTGGCCTGGACCAGTGTTTTATGGAATTTAACCAAAAGTTTCCAAAGAAATGTTACAGTTAAAACGCAGAGCACTTAGTAGTTCCTTTATACAGCAATATTTTAACATGCCAAAAGATTTTTTAAATGTCTTAAAAGGAGAGTTAATCATAGAAATGAGAGGAATTTTTTTGGTATACTTTCCATTTATCTATCATGGAAAATAAAAGACTGATGATTTGCTAGTTGAAGTAAACAATACAACCATGGGATCAACGGCAAGCCTGCTTCCTAGTATGGTACGTGAATTTTAGGGACAAAGTTTCACTTGCCAAGGTCTAACAGAACGGTAAATTTACTTTTTTTTTTTTTTTCCTTTTTGAGACAGGGTCTCGCTTTGTAGTTCAGGCTGGCCCTGAGCTCACTATGGTGCCCAGGCAAGCTGCCGCAAACTCAGCAATCCTCTTGTCTCTGCCTCCCAAGTGCTGGGATTACAGGCGTGAGCCACCATGTCCGGCATGGTAAATTTACTTTTAAATTTAGTTGTTTTTTTTTTTAACACAAACAACAATTCATTAATTTGTTTATAGTCTTTAGTCATCTTTCTCAAATGAACATCAGAGGAGGTTCTATTTTTAAATTAGCTCATTTTAAATCTGAGAAAATCTACACTGCTAAAAATTTGCATAAAAAATAAAGATATGAGGCAATATAAATACAAAAATATTACTTGTTGTCTCTAGGCCTATTCATCTTTACTATTTAATTAAAGACAGGTTTTTAAAGCTCCTTAAAGCCTGCAGTCATTTCCAGACAGTTTGAAAACCACCATCTGTAAATATAGAACATAGGAAAATTACCAGAGGCATATTTTTAAAGGGGAATTGGAACTACAGCAAAAAGTCAGCCATCACGTGATGGCCAGGTGGGAAGGAGCAGTACAGATGGGGTTTAGAAGATCCGGTGGACACATGCAAGCCCTGAAAGGAACTAAGAGTAGATCCAAGTGGAAACCACGAAGTACTCAGGGCTGCCTCCCTTCACAGGTAGGGAGTTAAAACTCAGTCATGCATGGTTTCTCAGGAAATGCCACAGCCGCTCATAGGTCAGCAACAAGCTGGCAGCAGCAGCTTTGAGCACAAAAGCAAGAAGCCATCTTTTCCACACCAGTATCATTCAGCTTGGAAATCTCAGACAGAGCTGTTCCAGTCCAAGAGCTGCATGTTTCATTAGAACATTCCAGGGTCTGCAGGACCTAACTCATCACAATTGGGTTAAGTCTGGGTTCTCCTGTGTATTTCCCTATTACACGATGTACCTAACTATATGGCAAAAATCAATAGGAATCTTAAAATTAATAACCCAACCAGAATTATTCACATCCTTCTTTTTTTTTTTTTTAGCAGTACCAGAGATCAAACTCAGGATCTCGCACTACATTTCTGGCCCCTTATTCATCTCTTTTAAGGTAATTCCTTTATGAGTTATAAAGGCTATAAAGTTATAAAAACTAAAGGTAATTATTTCATCAACATAATGCTATATATGAAGAGAATAATGAAATGTGATCCTTTATAAAATGTCCTCATTTCAAGCATGTATTTTAGACATGTCAGGTTTAAATCTTAGTGTCCTTATGAAAAGAAAGGAAAATGCTTAGCTAACCACCCAATAAGCTGAGGCCTAAGATATGGGGAAAATCAACTTAACACAAGCAGAGGGAAAGCTTACCTAACATGTAGAGTGGCTCCATCTGACCGACTAAAAAGGACCTTGATAATTATACAAAGGCTCACATTCACAAATTCAATTGAAAATGAATTTTCTGTGAAATAATCAGATCATGAAGGGAGCAATGACAGGGACAAATATAAAAGAAACAAGGGTTCCAAGTTGCACTCCCCAGTAGGACCCACAGGAACCCTGGGAGCTTGGGAAACTAAGCACTCGGCTACTGGTGAAAGGGGCACAGTAGAGGTCTCCTGCCTCAAGCCGTGTCCTTCAGTGCAGAAGTAGGAGCGGAAATAATGGTCAAGGGCCTGGAAGAGGGCACGGCACATTATGAACACTAATAACATGAGCTGCCCCATTGCTGTCCTTACCACCTGGGGCTCTGGTTTTAATTTAACCACATGGGGAGAAACTAAAGGGTAAAAGAAGTAAGTAAGTAAGTCTTTCAACTTCATTCAAACAACAAACTGAAATTCTTCAAAGGTCACTTTGCTAAATGGACTAGGGCAAAAAAAAGAAGTACTGATTCTACAGCATGCTCTGTCTGGGATTTCCCTGTTAGCATTGCTGGCATGCAAAGCTCATTTTAAGGCTGATCTAGCAGAGGCAGATTAGCAAGTCAGCGTACTGGAGTAACCAATACAGGAAATACACACATTTGCCTCCACTTCCAGAGTAATCATCGATCAACGGATCAACTGAAGGTAAGCAGGAGGGAAAATACGAGAAGGGTCAGAGTTTCCGTTCAGCACTGACACAGAGAGGGAGCACAGCAGTATTTGGCATTTGGGAATATAAATAAAGTTAATACAATACAAGATCACTTTTACAAACAGCATTAATCTAAACTCAGGCTCTAATAAGCAGTAAGTATTAAACTACAAGAGGCCTTGAAAATCTATTAGAAGGTCAAAGAATATAATACTAATTTTACACTCAAAAGTTACAGCCAGGTGTGGGTACATGCCTATAAACCCAGCTACTCTAGAGGCTGAGGCAGGAGGATTGACAAGTTGGAGACCAGCCTAGCAAAGTTATACCCTATCACAAAAAAACAAAAGGTTCAGGTGGGGAGTGGCTGAGGATGTAGGTCAGTAGAGGAACACTTGTCCAGGATGCTTGAGGCCCTGGTTCAATCCCAGTCTATCCGAATAATCTATTTTATTCACTTAAAATAACTCATTTAGGGCCAGGGATTTAGTTCAGTGGTTCCAGCCTCTGCCCGACAAGCTCAAGGTCTCAAATTTGATCCCAGTACCACATACCACAATGCCAGGTGTGGTGATTCATGCCCACCAGCAATCAGTACCACATACCACAATGCCAGGTGTGGTGGCTCATGCCTATAATCCCAGTACTCAGAAGGCAGAGGCAGGAGGGTTACTGTGAGTTCAAGGACAACATGGGCTACTTAGTGAATTTAGGACCAGCCTGAACTACAAAGTGAGACCTTGTCTCAAAAAAACAAAACCAGCCGGGCATGGTGGCTCATGCCTGTAATCCCAGCACTTGGGAGGCAAAGGCAGGAGCATTGCTGAGTTCGAGGCTTGCCTGGGCTACATAGTGAGCTCAGGGCCAGCCTGAACTATAAAGTGAGATCCTGTCTCCAAAAAAAACAAACAAAACAAAACAAACAAACAAAAAATCCCCACAAACTCCCATCCATCCATTCATTCATTCATTCATTCATTCCCATTCACTTTTTTGGTGGCACTGGATATTAAACTCAAGAGCCTTCAGCATGCTAGGCAAGCAACCTACCACTGAGCTCCATCCCAGCCCTTTTCACTGAGACAGTCTCACCAAACTGCCCGGGCTGGCAGATCCTCCTGTCTCAGCTCTGAGTAACTGGGACTTACCATTGCACTAGATTTAGAGAATTCTGGATTAGACATTTTACAGGCACATGAGTGCGACTTTAAAATATGCACTGTAAAACAACACTCTAAAACAATGCTAGTTCTGGAACTTAAAAGAAATAAGACCTTTCTCCTTTAGAAGTTCATAGGGAGCAGGAGCTACTTCAAGGTGAAACTTACCTCAAAGTAGACTTGAATGGTAAATTACTCACATGTGTATTACTGTCACTACACTAATCCAGAAAAACCCATAAAACAAATTCCAAATCCATTTTTATGAAGTTACATTTTCTGTTAATATTTTTTAAAAACTACAATGGCCAGGTGTGGTGGCTCATGCCTGTAATCCCAGCATTCGGGAGGCAGAGACAGGAGGATTGCTGAGTTCAAGGCTTGCCTGGGCTACATAGTGAGCTCAGGGCCAGCCTGAACTACAAAGCGAGACCCTGTCTCAAAAAAAAAAAAAATTTATAAAAAACTACAATGGACTGGTATATACTAGAGAAGTTCCACAATCATTTTTACTGTTCTTGCTGTGCTATATTTTGAAGTAGGCCTTGCTATGTTGCACAGGAGAGACCCAACCCTTTGAGTTCAAGCAATCCTCCTGCTTTAGCTTCCTGAATAGCTGAGTCTATCATGCCTTTCACAGGGATTTTTTTTTTTTTTTGAGACAGGGTCTCGCTTTGTAGTTCAGGCTGGCCCTGAGCTCACTATGTAGCCCAGGCAAACCTCGAACTCAGCAATCCTCCTGCCTCTGCCTCCCAAGTGCTGGGATGACAGGCGTGAGCCACCACACCCGGCACTGTGGTATGTGGTATTGATTGCTGGCGGGTGTGAGTCACCACATCCAGCATTTTATGTGATTACTGGGATTGAACTCAGGACCTTGCACCTGCAAGGCAGGCACCGGAACCACTGAGCTAAATCTCCAGCCCTTCACTGGGATTTTTAAGGAAAAAACATAAAATAATTTTGACTACTATCTAGTTTCATCAAGTTCCTCAAGTTTCAAGTATATTTTCATTATGAAAACCTGAAGAGGGAGATTAGGTTCTGTATGAATTTTAATTCACTTACTATCAATAATATCTCCCAGCCCCTGAGCACGAAGAAGGTCCTTCAGCCGTGTCACTTCCTCCTTTAACTCACGAACCAGTTTTGCATTGGGGTCCTCATTGATGACAGCATTACATTTAATCTGCTTTGCACGATCTGCATACCTAAATTAGAAAAAAATTCATTCTTGCCATTTCAAAGCTACTCTTTTTCTCCTAAGTAACATATTATTATTTCTTTTTTTTTTTTTTTTTGAGACAGGGCCTCGCTTTGTAGTTCGGGCTGGCTCTGAGCTCACTATGTAGCCTAGGCAAACTTTGAACTCAGCAATCCTCCTGTCTCTGCTTCCCAAGTGCTGGAATTACAGGCGTGAGCCACCACGCCCCGCACTGTGATATGTGGTATTGATTGGTGGTGGGTGTGATTATATGTGGTTACCGGGATTGAACTCAGGACCTTGCGCTTGCCAGGCAGGCGCCGGAACCACTAAGCTAATCCTCCAGCCCAACATATTATTATTTCTAAATCAAACATCCTAAGTCTTTACATTTCAGACTTTTTTTTCTTTGAGACAGGGTCTCACTTTGTAGTTCAGGCTGGCTCTGAGCTCACTATGTAGTCCAGGCAAGCCTCGAACTCAGCAATCCTCCTGCCTCTGCCTCCCGAGTGCTGGGATTACAGGCGTGAGCCACCACACCCAGCACTTGAGACTTATTATTAATATACTTATAAAAACCTTTACAGTTTTATAAAGATGTGAAAAATAAAGACAAACTGAAGTAACCTGCCCAAGATCACAACAGAGATGAAAACCAGAGAGATCTCAAACCGAGTTTGTCAGACTAGATAGCATTCTTTTACTTATTTATACGTTTTTTTTCCTTTTTTTGAGACAAGGTCTCACTTTGTAGTTCAGGCTGGCCCTGAGCTCACTATGTAGCCCAGGCAAGCCTCGAACTCACCAATCCTCCTGTCTCTGTCACCCTAGTGCTGGGATTACAGGCGTGAGTCACCACACCTGGCACTGTGGTATGTGGCATTGATTGCTGGTGGGCGTGAGTCTCCACACCCAGCATTGTATGTGGTTTCCGGGGATCAAACTCAGGACCTTGCACTTGCTAGGCGGGCGCCGGAACCACTGAGCTAACCCTCCAGCCCTATTTATACATTTTTTTGAGACAGGGTCTTACTTTGTTCTTCAAACTGGCCCTGTGCTCACTATGCAGCCCAGGCAAACCTCAAACTATGCAACCCTCCTACCTCTGCCTCCCAAGTGCTGGGATTACAGGCATGAGGCACCAAGCCCAGCATTATGGTATCTTTCTTCTAAATCTCTGGCCCTAGGTAGTATTCTTTTGCTGTATCAAAACTCTTATGAGAGGGGCTAGAGATTTAGCTCAGTGGTTCCAGCACCTGCCTAGCAAGTGCCATGGTAACCACATACAACAACACCGGGCATAGTGACTCATGCCCACCAAAAATCAGTACTACATACCACAATGTCATGCATCGTGGCTCACCCCTGTAAACCCAGCACTCGGGAAGCAGAGACAGGAGGATTTCTGTGTTCAAGGCTTGAGCTACATAGTAAGCTCAGTGCCAGCCTGAACAAAGCGAGACCCTGACTCAAATAAAAACAAAAAAAAAAACTCTATGAGAGGAGAATTCCAGATTAAATAGAATCTATTCACATATAAAAACTTTCTACTACTAAACATTCTATTAGTTTTTGTTAAGCCGCATTTCTTATAACTTCAGTGTTGCTATAAAGGCAAAGTCTGTGCTAACAAGAGAAAATTTTTATAGAATTTCATTTCTCACATGTGCAATTTGAACATTTTTCCTCTTAAAAAGTGACTCCCTTTCCCAGTGAAACTGCAAACCATAAAGAGGTAAATTCCATCACAGGTCCTATTTTAATATATGTGCTGCCGAAGCAAGCACTAAATTCCATCATAGTAAAACTCATTCCCCACCTTCTTCCTGTTCAGAAAGATAGATCACTGTCTAAATGGCCACCCACACAGCACAGAGAAAGACCTATGATGGCAAGATGGCTGGTGGCTGCAGAGATCAGGGCAGAGTACCTCAGAGTGCTCAGAGTTTCATCATAGTTGATATCTGCTGGGCTCAGAGCAGCAACCATTGCAGTCCGAGAATTGCCACCTAAGAAGAAATATGGCAAACATCTCAAACATCTTATTTGAGTAAGTTTTACTGAATTATTCACTTTTTTTTTTTTTTTGAGACAGGGTCTCACTTTGTAGTTCAGGCTGGCCCTGAGCTCACTATGTAGCCCAGGCAAACCTTGAACTCAGCAATCCTCCTGTCTCTGCCTCCTGAGTGCTAGGATAACGGGCATGAGCCACCACACCCAGTGCTGTGGTATGTGGTATTGATTGCTGGTGGGCTTGAGTCACCACGCCCAGCACTATATGTGGTTACTGGGATCAAACTCAGGACCATGCGCTTGGGAGGCAGGCGCCGGAACCAGTGAGCTAACTCTCCGGCCCTGAATTATTCACTCTTGATGGCACAGCCTCAGATATTATCAGTTAATCAAAGCCAACAATTTTCTTAAGGATCCCATCCCAGCACTGTTATACTCAAGTTTTGGCATCTGGATCTCCCAGGTCCATTTCCTGAGCTTCCATCTCTCTCCAACCCACTCTAATCCAGACCTCGGCTGCTCACCAATGCTGCCCTTGGCGATGGGATGGCACTGGCTGGGAACCAGACCACTGGTTTACTTTCAGTCTCTTCCCTCTACCAGCACAGCACATCACTCTTTCTTCTTCTTCTTCTTCTTTTTTTTTTTTTTTTGAGACAGGGTCTCGCTTTTGTAGTTCAGGCTGGCTCTGAGCTCACTATGTAGCCCAGGCAAGCCTCGAACTCAGCAATCCTCCTGCCTCTGCCGCCCGAGTGCTGGGATTACAGGCGAGAGCCACCACACCTGGCCTTTTTTTTCTCCTGCGGTACCAGGGATCAAACTCTGGCCCCTGGCCCTAGTGCTTCCAAGGTAGGTGCAGCTAAGTCCCAGGGCCCATCACCCCTTCTTGATAAGAAAGAGCACTAAATAAAGGGCAGGGACTGGAAGGTTCAGCCATCAAGAGTAGAGTAAGGCTGGCACTGTCTGACTCTTTGTGCCTCAAAGGAACAAGAGGTTCAGGAAGAACTTTGAGGAAGGAGCAATAGTTTGAGGCAGGTGTTGGTAGTCAGGAAGACAACTATTCCACAGTTTATGTCCTGACCTCAGTGAAATATGGGAGAACACTCTGACTTAAGTGACTCAAACAAACTGAAGTCAGGAGTAAAAAATGAAGAGGCAGGAAGCACTCAAGTTAGTAACATGGATATCTAGAGACAATTTTTCTCCAAAACAGACACACAAGAATTGACTTCAAAAGATAATCAATAAACAGCTTTAAAAGATAACCACAAGGTGAATTTGTACCAGTAATCAACATACCTAGATTTTCTCGAAGAAGCCAAGTAAGTACAGAATCCCTGTAAGGAATGAAATCAGTTTTCTTCTTCTTCTTACTCTGTTAAAAGAAAGGAATAGCCTCAGCACTGTGAAGGCACAATCCATACAAAAAACAACCCAGTCTAAAATTTGCAAGTATACCACATTATGGTAGTAAACCACCATTATTGAAATTTATCATTTGCAGTTATAATTATTCATAACACACAAAGGTTATATAATTATTCTTTTTGCATTTTATTATGCATTTTTTCTTTTCTTTTTTTTTTTTTTGAGACAGGGTCTAATTTTGCGGTTCAGGCTGGCCCTGAGCTGCACTATGTAACCCAGGCAACCTTCAAACTCAGCAAGCCTCCCAAGTACTGAGATTACAGGTGTGAATTACCATGCCTGGTATTGCTGTATATGGTTACCAGGAATGAATTAGGGACCTTGTGTTTGCTAGGCAGGCGCCAAAACTGCCGAGCTAAATCTCTGGCCCCTCCAAACATTTTTTAGAATCCTGAAGCATTCTGGAGCATGGTGCGGACATCCTAATATGCGAGCAGATACAGATATTCCCTTATAGTACAACCACCAAATTTATGAAATTTAACAAAATACAATACTGTTTCCTAATATGCTGTTCATGTCTTCTACAGTTGTCAGTGTTTTAAAGCAAATCTAACATCTCACCTATAAATCTATAGGTACATATTTCTAACAAACAGGAACTATAAAATAAGCTCAAAGATTGTCAGCACACTTAACAAAATTAACAGTAATTCTTCACTATCATTTACTATCCAGCCCTCAAACACATTTTATTTTTACAGAGGGGAAAATATGAATCCTGTGCATTCTAGGTTGGGTATGTGTGAACAAGGTGTTTAGTTAATGAATTTACTTAGCCAACCACAAAATCAAGTAGGTTGTTGCATATCTAGTAAGTATGACAATGAAATCCAACCATTAGAACAAGGACTAAAAGTGAAAAGGTCTAGCAAAGGGCCGGAGGGTTAGCTCAGTGGTTCCAGTGCCTGCCTTGCAAGCTCAAGGACCTGAGTTCAATCCCTGGTAACCACATATAATGCTGGGTGTGGTGGCTCACGCCTGTAATCCCAGCACTCGGGAGGCAGAGACGGGAGGATTGCTGAGTTCGCGGCGGCTTGCCTGGGCACCATAGTGAGCTCAGGGCCAGCCTGAACTACAAAGCGAGACCCTGTCTCCAAAAAGCAAAAAAAAAAAAAAAGGTCTAGCAAAATAATATAATTTGCTAATTTGAGATCTGTGAAGATTGTGAGGGTGAGTTTTCTATATATTATTAAAGGACCCACTCACAATTCTCTCTTCGTGACCTTTCCATTACCACAGGACAAAACAGAAGCACCACTAAAAAGGTAGTACTGAAATGGGCCAGGATCTTTTGTTTGGTTACTGGGAATTGAAGCTTGCACTTGTGAGGCAGGCACTGGTGCCACTGAGCTACATCCCCAGTTAGGTAGTGCTGAAGTTGGGGAAAAAAAAAATCAGACTGTCTGGAAATAAAAATGAATGCAAACATTTGCAACAGCTACTACTTAAATGCTCTGGCTGATTAATGTGTTCTGAGGCCTTAAGCAGTGACTAAGGCAAAAGCTGGGGCTCCCTGATTAACATTGCCTGCACAACGGGCAGTTTTAGAATCTATTCCTGTTATAATCCAAGACTGAACAAAGGATAATCTATTTATTGCAGAAGAATACAGTGGGTTTGTAAAGAACAGGGAGCAGACAAATAACACTGTAATTCCATCTCTTATCACAGACCCTGAGCTGGGAATGCAGCTGAGTGGCAGATGCTTACTGAGCATGTTCAAGACCCAGGGTTTGACCTGCAGACACAAACAAACCCATCCACATGATCCTACTGCACTCCACCCACAGATGCATACTCCAGTTAGAAAGTCACTTCCAGTATCAGGTTCAACTGAAAACTGCACATGACCCCAAGAAAAACTAAGCCATTCAGAACAAACTTTCCCTTCACTACAAAGTCCTGGAGCCCAAAGACATTCATTTTTCCTTTCAGTTACTGAACATACCTAAAACATCCCATTTGCCCACTGTTAATACAAAAAGTGCTGTAAAAATTAAAATATACCTCTTACAATAACCACAAATAGTAATATTAAAATAAGCACTGTTGGTTAGCCAAAAATGCCCTATTTTCATTCCTGTCAATGCTTCAGAAGAAATAAATGAATGAAGGAATATAAATAGAATTTCTACCTTTCCGCTTAAAAATATTCCAGAATTGTGGCCATTTCTTTCCTGTTTGCTTTCTTAATTAATCTCACCTATTTGCACATTTAGACTATTTCGAAAATAAATTCTTCAGTAGTTACATAAGTTCACTTGGATCATTAATCTCTCTAAAATAAATACAGGTTGAATATCTCTTATCTGAAATGCTTAGTACCAAAAATACTTCAGATTTCTTTTTAATTTTGAAATATTTCCATGCACATAATAAGACATTTTGGAGATGGGACCCAAGTATATGCTTCATGTACACCTTATTTATGTAGCCAAAGTAAATTTTTACAGTAATTTCAGGGTGCATTTTTTTTTTTCAGTACTGGGGATTGAACTCGGGCCCTTGTGCATCCAAGCTTGGTGCAGTACTACTTGAGCTAAATCCCCAGCCCCAGGGTGAGTGTTTTGACTGCTGCCAATAACATGAGGTTGGGTGTGGAATTTTCTACTTACAGTTTCACACTAAGACTCACAAAGTTTCAGATCAGAGACACTCAACCTACACTGCTAAGGGGGAATGGGAACAAATTTGTTTCTCTCCCCAGTAGAAATAATGTCTTAACTCACCAAAAATTATGTTTGCTTCATAAAAACTAAAATTTATTTCTAATCTTATAGTACAAATGCAAAGTGTTTTATAAAACTGATTATAGGGTCAGGGATTTAGCTCAGTGGTTCTGGCGTCTGCCTCTGAAGTGCAAAGTCCTGAGTTCGATCACCAGTACCAAAAAAAAAAAAAAAAAAACTTTTATAAAAATCATTTACAGGGGGGCCGGAGGGTTAGCTCAGTGGTCCCGGTGCCTGCCTCGCAAGCACAAGGTCCTAAGTTCGATCCCCGGTAACCACATACAATGCTGGGCGTGGAGACTCACGCCACCAGCAATCAACCAGCAATCAGCACCACATACCACAGTGCCGGGCGTAGTGGCTCACGCCTGTAATCCCAGCACTCGGGAGGCAGAGACAGGAAGATTGCTGAATTCGAGGCTTGCCTGGACTACATAGTGAGCTCAGAGCCAGCCTGAACTATGAAAGCGAGACCCTGTCTCAAAAAAAAAAAAAAAAAATCATTTACAGGGACAGAGATTTAGCTCAGTGGTTCCAGCATTGCCTAGCAAACGCAAGGTCCTAAAATTGATCCCCAGTACCACATACCACAATGCTGGGCATGGTGGCTCATGCCTGTAATCCCAGCCCTAGGGAGGCAGACACAGGAGGATTGCTCAGAGTTCAAGCCTGGGCTACATAGTGAGTACAGAGCCAGTCTGAACTACAAAGCAAGACCCTTTCTCCAAAAAAAAAAAAAAAAAAAATCATTTACAAATTGTTGTGGCACAGACTAGTGTGGAGATATAAACAAAATACTCTATAAACTTTTCTTGTGCTTGATACATTAATAGGGGAGCAAAGAGAGAGTACAAATTATAAAGACCACTCAATTTTAATACTGTTCATGGTTCTGACACCCAGACCAGACATACAAAGACTGTTCACACATATAATATTGAATAGCAGGTAGGTTTCTGAATATAAGGCATCTTCTGGTGATAAACAGAGAAAAACAAAAAGATACCTTTTTATTAAATTATTATTATAAAGCTGGAGGAAATAGGCAAATCTAAACATTTGAAAATATGAGTATAAAATGGTCCAATGTACATACTGCCTCTACCTCCAATTTCCCTCAAGTTAGTCACAACTAGGTGCTCTAAATTTGGGCAAAAGAATACTAATAAACCCCAGAATATTTCTACAGAAATATAAGGAAGAGAATATTGAGGTAAAGGAAGATACCAGTAAGTTTTCCAAATGGAGGTAAAGCTTTAACTCAATTCTACAGCTGTCACTTTATCCATGTATAATCAGAGAAGAGGAAAAAAAGCTAATGTTTTAAATTTTCCATGGCCTTTCATGATGAAAAAAAAGTAAAAAAAAATACATAGAGGTTTGAAAATATAGATACCAATAAATTCCAGAAGCCAGCCATGTTTTAGAACAGTATCCTTTAAGAAATTTAATACAGTGAACTTTCAAGCGTAAAGAAGCCCTGTTATCACCAGGACAAATACTGGAAGACCATGTAATATAAAACTTTGATTTTGTTTTGTTTCTTTATTCTTACTTCCTTCTCCAAGCACATCATGTTCCTAAATTAATTCTGGTATGAAGTTTTATGACTTATGATCATCCTCAATGCCATTCTAAATTTGGGGGCCAGAAAACACATGATGAAAAATTTATGAAGGTTTCATTCCTATTTATGCCACTATACATCCCCTGTGACTTAAAACCATGAGCTGACTTGACAGCTAGTTTGTCTCCGCCAATCCCCACCATACCTTGCTGGTGCAGTTATCCTACAGACGAAAGCAGTTAAGAGGAGAGAACAAGAACAAAGGATAAGCCTCCAAATTTAAAAACAGTACTTTACTTAAATGGAAGTTATAGATTATGGTTTCTTAGAGACCGGCACAAAATACTATTATTTTTTAGCAATTTAAATGAAGTATTAATCTAAACAAGGGCACACAATGACTAATAAATACTTCCTTAGCTTCTAAACCAAATCTTGAAGCTGCTTACATGAAAAATGCTTTAGCTTTGGTGTTCCACTATTAAGCAATGGGAAAGAATGAAGTTACAGCCAACTGCTTACTAGACACACACTGCTGGTCCCATAAGACTATAATGGTGCTGGAAAATCCCTGTGTCAGAGTGGACCTTAGAGGGCAGCACCATGCACTGCTCACCTGTCTGTAGTGAGCTGATGCAAAGAAACCTAGGCACTGCAGATAGAACAGCAGGTACTGTACACTGATGCACAGTAATAAGAAGTAATTGTGCCACTGGTGTATCTTTATTATGTTATACTTTTTCCCCCACTTTTAGAGAATATTCTTTTTTTTTTTTTTTTTTGCTTTTTGAGACAGGGTCTCGCTTTGTAGTTCAGGCTGGCCCTGAGCTCACTATGGTGCCCAGGCAAGCCACCACGAACTCAGCAATCCTCTTGTCTCTGCCTCCCGAGTGCTGGGATTACAGGCGTGAGCCACCATGTCCGGCATTGTGGTATGCGGTGTTGATTGCTGGTGGGCGTGAGTCTTCCACGCCCAGCATTATATGTGGTTACCGGGGATCGAACTCAGGTCCTCGCGCTTGCGAGGCTGGCGCTGGAACCACTGAGCTAACCCTCCGGCCCATAGAGAATATTCTTATAAAAATTTTTTTTCTCTGAAAGTGTTCCATGTTACACAAGCAGCAGCCTCAATTTCTTGTGTTTACCTTCTTGTGTTGCACTGTCTTCTCTTATGCTTGAATTAACCTCACACTCTTTCCACTGTGGCCCTGGCTGCAGCAGACCACACCCTCCAGCTGAGGTGTGCAGTGGGTTCCCCAGTTATCCAGGTCTATGTGAGTATGCACTATGATGTTCCAACAGTGACAAATCCCTAAGGATGCATTTCCCACAAACTAGCCCTCTCATTATATTCAGAATGATATTATTGGCTTCCAAATCAATAGCATTCACCAGTGGCAAACTGCTCCAAAAGACACTGTACATCCTACCTAGAAATGACTGCACAGGAAAAGAACATACAATAAATATATTTGGGGTTTTTAATACATTAAATAAGGCTCTAAAAATCAGTCAAACCTTAGGTCTTTGCCCCACCATTTACACATCTACATGTATTTCATTTTACTTTCAGTACAAAGTTAACTATGTACACTCACTAATCTGGAAAGCTCCAAAAGGAGAAAGGGCCAAAACAAGACAGCCTTCATTAACAAGCATAAACTGTCCCCAAGTGTGTTTGCTGAGCAGACAAATTGTGCTTGGAATGAAGTATAAAACTTACCACTTCTGCCAACGCTGAAATGACCTTGCCCAGAGTTGTAAGGGACTTATTAATATTTGCTCCTTCCTAAAATAAACACCAAACATGAAAGGATAATGATGAGCAACTTCTCACTCATACAGAGGGTAAAAATACGGTGATCTGTCATATGCCAGCATATCTGTTTATGACCACAAGTTCTAAAATTGCCCTCAGTCCTCAATCTCTCCTCTCTTGGTTTATCAACCTACTGGGATGACAGCCCAGCCCCCAAGACACTATTCTCTACAACCTGACAGATGCAGCCTTTTTCCCACATGAAACCCTGTTTGTGTTAACTGTATCTCCACCAAACTTTGTATTTTTCTTATATCTAGATTTTGGGTACTCTATTCCCTTTAAGGTCTTCTACTTGCATCTACCCAAATTTTGCCTCTTTTCTCAAAATGTAGTTCAGTTCTCACCCTGCCCATGAAGCTTTCCCTATTTTGTAAAATTTTATGTAAAAAAAATTAAAAATTTGGTTTTATGGGCCGGAGGGTTAGCTCAGTGGTTCCGGCGCCTGCCTCGCAAGCGTAAGGACCTGAGTTCGATCCCCGGTTACCACATATATAATGCTGGGCGTGGTGGCTCACGCCTGTAATCTCAGCACTCGGGAGGCAGAGACAGGAGGATTGCTGAGTTCGCGGCGGCTTGCCTGGGCACCATAGTGAGCTCAGGGCCAGCCTGAACTACAAAGCAAGACCCTGTCTCCAAAAAGCAAAAAAAAAAAAAAAAATTTGGTTTTATGGATATGATCACTCATAACTTTACCACTGTAGTCCACTGGTAACAGATAAACTAATGGTTATAGCTATGTATCAACAAAACTTCATCCACAGAATCAGGTGGTGGGCTGGATTTGGCCGTGTTACAGAATGCTGACTGACAAGGCAGCTTATTTGGTAAAATAAATACCTTTAATCGAGTTCCTTTGGCACCAGTTGAATCAGCGCGTTCACTTCCTGCTAGATCCACCAAGCTGATTTTACTGACCTGATAAAGAACAATAACATAGAGACAATTCAAAAACAGGCAAAGGCAGGGAATTTTGTTAAAGATTGCAATACAATGATGACTAAAAATATGAAAAGCTCTCAATTAAGGTTCCTGAAGACAAAACAAGATGTATCATCATCGGCTTAAAGGGCCTGGCAAAGAAGGGGAGTGTAATAGATTGGTGGTAGAATGCAATGTCCTGAGTTCAAGCCCTAGGTTAAAAGGGTGCGGGTGCATAACACTCAAGGAAATTATCCTAGTTCAAAAGAAGTGACTTGCAGTGGTCTGGATGTGACTTTGTTCATCCACTGGAACCTTGGTCCCCCAGTGTAGTGATGTCAAGAAGCAGTGGGAGCTTTGAGAGATGGGTCCCTGGAAGGTCCTCAAGGAAATGGAGTCACAGTTCTCACAGGACCTCTGAACAGGTTCTCGAGGGGCCTGTTCTAAAAGGACACAGCTGGCCCTTGACAGCTTCTCTGACTTCCTGTCTGGTGATGTGATCTCCCCCACAGACACATGCCACTGCCATTGTGATGCCATCTGCCATAAGGTCTCAGCAGATGCTTGTGCCATATCCCTGACATCACCTCTAGAATTATGACTAAAATAAACCTTTTTCTGGTAGGTCTGGAGATTGAACCCAAAGCATTCACATTAAGCTATAGTTCAGCCCTTTTTTATTTCTTACTTTGAGAGTCTTGCTAAGTCACTAAATTGCCCTGGGTGGGCTCAAACCTGAGACCCTCCTCCCTCAGCCTCCTACGGTGCTGGAATCACAAGAGGTGCAAACACACGAAGCTGCTTCTTTTCAAGTTACAGAACATTGGGCATTTCCTATATTACATTAACAGAAAATTGACTAATTTAAAACTTTAGGATAAACATGACATATTTTACTACAGTGTGCCATAGAAATATTTAAAACGTAAAATATCTAAGTAGAATATTAAAAATAAAGCTGCAGGCAACAGTAACTCATATACTACTAGTGGGAATAGAAAAATGTACAATTAGCAGTTTCTCACAAAACTAAATGCCCATCTACCTAAGAATCAATCATCCCACTCCAGGTAGTCACCAAGAGAAATTTAAAAATCTCCATAAAGAGCTGGAGATTTAGCTCAGTGGTTCCAGCACCTGCCTCGCAAGCGCAAGGCCCTGAGTTTGATCCCGGTAGGCACAGACAATGCTGGGCGTGGTGACTCACGCCCACCAGCAATCAATACCACATATCACAGTGCTGGATGTGGTGGCTCATGCCTGTAACCCCAGCACTCAGGAGTCAGAGACAGGAGGATTGCTGAGTTCCAGGCTTGCCTGGGCTACATAGTGAGCTCAGGGCCAGCCTGAACTACAAAGTGAGACCCTGTCTAAAAAAAAAAAAAAAACTGCATAAAGAGACTTATACATAAAATTTTACAGCAGCTTCATTTGTAATACTCAACAAATAGAACTAGTTTAAAACTCCATAAACAGATGATTTAATAAACTGTCCTGTATCTATTTAATGGAATACCTGACAGCAATAAAAGGAACAAACTGTTGATACATAAAACAAAATAGATGAATCTCAAAATTATGCTAAGCAAAAAAGGCCTGGCAGAATACTGCAAACTTTATAACTCCATGTATATACATTCTAGAAAATGTAAGCTAATCTGTGTGACAAAAGGTAGATCAGGAATTTTCTAATACTGCAGAGGGCTGTGAGGAAACTTTAAGGTCACAGAAATTCTCATGAATGGAACAGTGGAACCAATTTCGCAAGTACAAACATATGTGAAAACTGATCAGATTTTACATTTTAAATGTATACTGTAGTTAAATGTGTATCTCAATAAAGTTGTTTCACAGAGGTTGGGACAAAAATTTCCAAAATGGATCATCAAAAGAGCTGACAGTGCTGGGCGTGGTGGCTCACACCTGTAATCCCAGCACTCGGGAGGCAGAGGCAGGAGGATTGCTGAGTTCAAGGCTTGCCTGGGCTACATAGTGAGCTCAGTGCCAGCCTGAACTACAAAAGTGAGACCCTGTCTCAAAATAAAAATAAAATAAAATTTTAAAAAGAGCTGACAGTGCAGGGCCAGAGGATTAGCTCAGTGGTTCCAGGGCCTGCCTCGCAAGTGCAAAATCCTGAGTTCGATTCCGGTAACCACATACAATGCTGGGCGTGGAGATTCACGCCCACCAACCATCAATACCACATACCACAGTGCCGGGCGTGGTGACTCACGCCTGTAATCCCAGCACTCGGGAGGCAGAGACAGGTGGATTGCTGAGTTGAGGCTTGCCTGGGCTACATAGTGAGCTCAGAGCCAGCCCGAACTACAAAGCGAGACCCTGTCTCAAAAAAAAAAAAAAAAAATGAGCCAACAGTGTAGTTCAGTGATAGAATGTTCATCCATAGGTCTGGGGCTCAATGTCCAACAGCCTCCTCCCACAAAAAAAAAAGCAAGTAGGGCCAGAGGATTAGCTCAGTGGTTCCAGCACCTGCCTTGCAGGTGCAAGGTCCTGAGTTCGATCCCTGGTAACCATATACAATGCTGGGCGTGGAGACTCACGCCCACCAGCAATCAATACTGCATACCACATACCACAGTGCCGGGCATGGTGGCTCACACCTGTAATCCCAGCACTCGGGAGGCAGAGACAGGAGGACTGCTCAGTTCGAGGCTTGCCTGGACTACATAGTGAGCTCAGAGCCAGCCTGAATTACAAAGCGAGACCCTGTCTCAAAAAAAAAAAAAAAAAAAGCAAGTAAGGAAGCTATAGTTCAGGGACTGACATCGTTAGTTTTGTAGACTTCAATTATGGAACAAGGACAAAAAAATGCTTTCACATGAAGTGTTCCTTGGTGGCCTTCAGATAAATACTACCAAGTAACATCACTATTGTTACCTCTTGCAAAGCAATTTATTTGATCACATATATGAAAGGTTATATTTTTTAAAATAATTTTAAACAAAAAGTCACCAAGTAAAAGATGATTCTAATTTTTAGTGATAAAGTACTCAGAAAGAAAAAGAACCTACATAGCTGCCAGCATAACAAATATAAATTCAGATTTAAGAATTTAATTATATGCTCCTTTGAAATGTAGGCATAGGAAAACTCAACATAAATTTTTATTATTAACAGTCACAAAATTAACATTTACCGAGCAGCTACTCTGTGCCAGACACTATTATGTGCACTTTGCCAATATGTACCTTTGAACACCCTTATAAAGATGTGACAGAGTCAGAAACTGAGACACAAAGAGGTTATAGAATTTATCCAAAATAAATGAGCCAAAAAGAGTCAGAATTCAAAACAAGCAGCTGATTCCAAAGTTTATAATATTTAACAACCATACAAAATAAAAATTAGCTAGCACAGGGATTTGAAGAACACCAAAACTATTATGAAGTTATTTATTTCCAAGAACAACACATACTCTGCCTACCTCGTCAGTCATATAAACATTACCACACAGTAACATCATCAACTAACATTACTGTGGTCCACTCTAGAAGAAAATGAAGGCCTTTCTCCCCACACAACTGATTAACTGTCTTGTATAGAGTTTATGAGACCCAAAAGTCTTTTTTTTTTTTTTTGAGACAGGGTCTCGCTTTGTAGTTCAGGCTGGCCCTGAGCTCAGTATGTAGCCCAGGCAAGCCTCCGTGAACTCAGCAATCCTCCTGTCTCTGCCTCCCAAGTGCTGGGATTACAGGTGTGAGCCACCATGCCTGGCACTGTGGTATGTGGTATTGATTGCTGGTGGGCGTGAGTCACCACGCCCAGCATTCTATGTGGTTACCGGGATCGAACTCAGTACCTTGCACTTGCAAGGCAGGCACCAGAACCACTGAGCTAAGTCTCCAGCCCCCATAAGTCATTTTTTTTTTTTTTGAGACAGGGTCTCGCTTTGTAGTTCAGGCTGGCTCTGAGCTCTTACTATGTAGCTCAGGCAAGCCTCGAACTCAGCAATCCGCCTGTCTCTGCCTCCAGAGTGCTGGGATTATAGGCGTGAGCCACCACGCCCGGCACTGTGGTATGTGGTGCTGATTGCTGGTTGATTGCTGGTGGGCGTGAGTCTCCATGCCCACCATTGTATGTGGTTAACGGGATCGAACTCAGGACCTTGCGCTTGCAAGGCAGGCGCCAGAACCACTGAGCTAATCCTCCGGCCCCAAAAGTCATTTTTTTAAAAAACACTTTTTTCTTAACTCTGTTTTCTATCTTATGATTTTATATAAATAACCCAGCTGAGGCTGGGATGCAGCTCAGCTACAAAGCACCTGCCCAGCATGACTAAGTCCCTAAGTTTGATCCCCACCACTATTAAAATACAAATTGAAAACAGGTACAGCTTGGAAAAAAAATAATAAGTACAAGTTATAAAACGGCACTCTCCATTAGGTGAAAAAGCAACCCTAGTCCATTTTTTAAAATGTAGAGTAATAAAAAGGAACCTCTCAGAATTCTCATCTTTACAATGCAAACCCACAGATCAAAATTCTACCTTTTCAGTGGAGAGGTTGGTCTCAGAGTCATGTTTCTTCTGGGTGAAAACAATGGTAAACACAGCATGGGAACGGCTACTTGTTTCATTCATGTTGGTAGCTGCCACTGTCCTAATAAACAGAAAGGTGACACATGACAATGGGATTGTTGGACTCCACGTTATAAGCCTAAAAATCACAAGTAAGATCCTTAAATTTATTCCCAGACAAGACTCACACAATGGTGCCTAAAGTGTGAGCTCATCAAGTTAACCTCCATCCCCAAATGGCCCTCTTCAGAATCAATGTTCACAGTCCAGCTATCCCTTTGGAAACCACTAGAGCATTTAATTTTTATTCGTTTTTAGGTGGCCACTTATTCCAGAATCAATTACTACCATAGACTCATATGGACACGATGACTAACACTTTACTATCACACAATAAGCCCTAAGAGTAAAACTTAAAAGTTCTAGCCTGTTTTTAACCTAGTTTTCAAAAGAAAGACACTTAATATAGTAATGCCTGCACCTCTCCAACACAGACACAGGATCATAGGAATCCACAAGGAAAGCAACGTTCACTTTTAAAGGCGCCTCAATCCCTCACATGGGAATAAAGGGCTTCAAAATAAGCCAGAGACCTCAGTCATTAGTCTGCTTCTTACCATACCTGGCTTTGTTCCCAGCATCCATGAGGTCAGCAATGTCAGTGTAAGAAGTGACTGCCAGCTTCGACAGGTCTTCCACATAGGGCCCAAGAAGTGGATGTTCACGTACACGTAAGTTACCCTTGTTTTTGGGGTTCAGCAAATCTCGCACTCTCTCACAGTAAATTTCCATGTAGCTCACCTATAAACATATGATTAAAATGAAGAAGATGATTTGGAAAAAAGAAATCATATGTAATAAAAAGATTTCTAGGGCTGGAGATTTAGCTCAGTGGTTCCAGCACCTGCCTCACAAGCGCAAGGTCCTGAGATCGATCCCAGTAACCACAGACAATGCTGGGCTGGTGGTGACTCACGCCAACCAGCAGTCAATACCACATATCACAGTGCTAGGTGTGGTGTGGCTCACGCCTGTAATCCCAGCACTTGGAAGGCAGAGACAGGAGGGTTGCTGAGTTCCAGGCTTGCCTGGGCTACATAGTGAGCTCAGGGCCAGCCTGAACTACAAAGGGAGACCCTGTCTCAAAAAAAAAAAACCAAGAAAAAAATCTCTAAAAAATGTTTGTAAATGCTGAACATAGAAGTATATACCTTTAATTCTAGCACTCTAGTGGGCTGAAGCAAAAGATAGGAGGAGTTTGAGGCCAGCCTGGAGTACAGCATGACCCTGTATCAATAAAACTCAACAAAAAATACACAAAAACCTTTTATAAAATGGGCTATGATGAAAGATCAGCAAGCTTGATGAAGTGAAATGCCATAGTGCTAGGCCCATTAATGCTACTAACAGTATTCATGGATATCATCTTGCACAGGTCAGAACCAGCCTTCAGACCTTCTTAGGAAGAAAATAATGGTTATCAGGTTGTCTCAGACACAAAAACTTGTATTTGGCAGAAAAGATATTTTAGAAGTAACATTAGTTATCAAGTTATTTTTTTTATGAATACTATACTTCACGGAGTTCCAGCAGAGTTAAAACCAGAATGGTATCTGTATTCCAGCACAGGGAAGACAAAGGGACTAGTAACTAATTCTTCAGGCTAATCACATTGTCACTAACTACAGACAATGTATGCACCAGAAGTGGTGAGGATGGATCAGATGCAGTGCCCTGAACACTTGAGAATAAAGAGGATACTTCAGGTAATTACTTCACAAACTGCTCCATCAGTGGTACATGATGATTCCTCATGATGAAAGCATCAGCCCATTATTTCTTAACCTGATACAGTTAACACTTCATTTATTTAATCAATTCTCCTCTCTGTCATTCCACATTCACCAAACAACCATCATGGTTCCAACACAGGTCTGTCCCCAAAAAGATAACACATGAGTCTTGCAAACATGAATTTCTGGTTTAGGAAACAGATACTCCTCAAAGGAAGGTAACACACCAACATGATGGTCTCACAACAAAGCCAAATGAGCTTCCCTCAAGAGTTTGCCTCTGAAGGATGGTTTTTTCCTGATGTATCAAAAAATCAGACTTCTAAGTATACAAAGCTGGGAACTGGGATACATTTACTACAGTAGGCCACATCAGGATGCTTTCCATCAATGGAATCCTTCTGTATCACTGAATTACTCAGGCTATAATATAAACTCCCACAGATTTCAACTTTACATTCTATATTCACATTTTCAGAGTATCTGAAATGGAACGTGGTCTCCATTTCCAATTTCTCTCAGTTTCTGTTTTATTTTCTCAAAAGCAGTTTAAAAATTAAGAACCCTGAAAGCTAAGGGACTGATCCATTATGAGAATAAAACCAGACAACAAATAGTTTTGGGTAGCAAGTCACATTAAAAAACTACATAGCCGGGCGTGTTGGCTCACGCCTGTCATCCCAGCACTCGGGAGGCAGAAACAGGAGGATTGCTGAGTTTGAAGCTTGCCTGGGCTACATAGTGAGCTCAGGGCCAGCCTGAACTACAAAGCGAGACCCTGTCTCAAAAAAAAGCTACATAATTTTATTTTAATTATTCATATCTACTTAAACTTGTACATACAACCTTGAATCCCCAGGAGATGTATGAACACACATACATACATGCACACATAAACCTTCTTGGGAAACTTGTCCCTTTTCAAGTGTGAGACTAAGAGAGTTCAACTCATCTGTTACTAAAAGAGGAAGAGTTCATACAAGTGAATAAAAACAATTGTGATCTAAAATGTAAATAGGCATACACACAATTTATAAGATAATCAACCACACTGATAATCAAAGAAACTCAAATTTAAATAGGAGAAATTATACCTTATTAAATTAGCAAAGACTGAAAAATGAATATACTAAATGTTGGCAGGGGCACAATGGATGCTTATACCCTCTTGGTAGAATAGAAAGCTAGTCACAGCCATTCTAAAAGGCTACTTGGCAAACCAGTTATTTTTTCTTCCCTTTTTTGGGTGGAGGCACCAGGGATTGAACTTGGGCCCTTGTGCTTCCAAGGTAAGTGCAGTACCATTTGAGATACACCCCAGCCCCCTAATATTTTTTTTGGAGACAGGGTCTCACTTTGTAGTTCAGGGTGGCCCTGAACTCACTATGTAGCCCAGGCTAGCCTCAAACTCACAAATCCTCCCGCCTCTGCCTCCTGAGTACTGGGAATATAGGCATGAGCCACCATACCAGGTATTGTGATATATGAAACTTGGGACTGAACTCACGACCTTGCGCTTGCCAGGCAGACGCTGAAACCACTGAACTAAATCCCTGGGCCCCAAATGTATTATTTAACCACCAAAAGAAATAGAATTATGGCCAGAAACTTAAATCCACTATAATTCATTATAACCAAAATTTAGAAACAGTCCAACACTACAAAACTGAGGTGATGACTAAGCAATCCACTGCTCCATTAATGGGAGCCACTGAGCAGTAATGCTGAGGGACAACAGAACAGAGACCCCAGGTTTCCAGCCAGGCTGAACTCACCTCTACAGAGTAAGACATCTCTTCATTACAGTTGTCATTGATCTTCTCAAAGAGCTCTTCACACAACTAGGGGAGCAGAATGAGAGATAGCACAAAAGCCCAAGTCAGAGAAGCATTGTGTCAACTGCAAGTGCCACAGGAATTGACGAGATCAGTCTTGGCATAACCTCAAGGTACGATTACTGCTTTGAATAAAAGTTAAAAACTGTGTAAACACTAAGTTCAGTTCCCTGTCAACAACAGAGTTCAGTATCATTTCCTCAGGAAGCCTCATACAGGGAAGTGGGAAATGTTCCTCCCCCAAAGTTCTAACATCAGCATATGGAATCTGTGTGGACTCTATTCTTCATACTGTACTCAAGTAAATGGGACCCACTGTCAGTGCTACTGTAACAATAAAACTATCATTAAATGGGATCTGTACACATGTTACTGAAATAATACACAATTAGCTCTATGGTCAGTCACTATATACATCGTAACATTGACACATACTGAGACAAAACACATAATACATGGAGACAAATGAAAGGACATTCAAGAACTCTGAGGACTGGAGATATAGCTCAGGGGTGCTGCACTTGCCTGGCAAGTACAAGGTCCTGAGTTTGATTCCCAGTGCCAAAAAAAAGAAAAAAAAAAAAAAAGAATTCTGATTATACAAAACTTTTTTTATCACTATCTCCCAACTCCTACCCTTACGGGAAATACTACTCTACTATAAAGGTGACATTTCACTAGTAAACAATTTTTCTAGGCTAGGAAAATTACAAACTCATCCTTTCCAACCCTTGAATTTCTTACTTAAAATATGTGAATTGTGTGTGTGTGTGTGTATCAGGGATCAAACTTGTGCTTGCGAGGCAAGTGCAGGAACCACTGAGCTAAATTCTCAGCCCAAAATATATGACATTTTAATAAAAAATCATATGAAGTGCCTTTCATATGGAAGGATTCACTTTCTGTAATGATAAACATACATTAAGCCAATATACATTTTGAAAATGAAATATATGTGATTCTCCAGAAATCCGAATAGAATTTAAAATTTATTATAAGGGGTGGGAATTTAGCTCAGCGGTTCTAGCATCAGCACGAGGTCCCAAGTTCAGTCCCCAGTACCATATATCACAGTGCCAAGCATGGTGGCTCAGCCTGTAGTCCCTCACTCGGGAGGCAGAGACAGGAAGATTGCTTTCAATCTTCCTGTTCAAGGCTAGCCTGGGCTACATAGTGAGTTCAGGGCCAGCCTGAACTACAAAGCAAGACCCTGCCTCAAAAAACTAAAAATAAATAAATACATAAATAAAATGTATTATAAGGGCCAGGGAATTAGCTCAGTGGCACCATGTCTGCCTTGCAAGCACAAGGTCCTGTGTTCCCTCCCCAGTACTATGAAAAACAAAAATTACAAATGGCAATGTCTAATAATCATCTTTTTAAAAATTGCTTTTGTATTAAAATGAAGTACTCTAAAATATATCAGAAAAGAGGTACATATGTAATTATACAAGAACTCCAATAAAAGCTGGCTTAGTGGTGCATATCTGTGATCCTAACACTCAGAGGCTGAGGCAGGAGGACTGCCATGAGATTAAAGCCAGTCTGGGCTACATAGTGAGTACAAACCCAAGACTGCACTATACAATGAAAACTTGTCTCAAGAAAACAGAGACAAAGAGATTTACGATAATAAAAAAAAGGAAAAACTGAACAGGCGTGGTGGCACATGTCTATAATCCCACAACTTGGGAGGCTGAGGCAGGGAGATAGCTCTAAGTTTGAAGCCTGAGTCCAATGCCAGCCTGAACTATATACCAAGATCTTATCTCAAAGGAAAAAAGGAAAATCTATATAATACATTTAGCTTAAGCATACTTGCTATAAACAATGACTTTATTGCTAATGAAGTATCATACAGTGGCAAAAGCAAAGTCTCAAGAACTATACTGCCTTATTTTGGATCATGGCACTATCACTTAATTGAGCAAATGGTAAGAGCTCACTGTGCCTCAATTTTCCTGTCTGTAAAATGGAAGTGCAAGCAGAGTGTGGTGGCACACAACAGAAATTTGAGCACTTGGGAGGCTGAGAAGGGAGGGTTCCTCAAAATTCGAGGCCAGCCTGAGCTACATAGTGTACTCTGGCTCAAGAGTAAAACAAAACAAAACAATCCCCTCCTGAGAAAAGAAAAATGGAAGCCCAAGCGTACCTACCACCTACCTTTTAGGGTCCTATGAGGGGATCAGATAAGCTACTATTTGTAAACCACTTACACCTCTGCTTGACAAAATCGTGAGTACTAACTACATGTTTTCTCCAATCACTATACCAATTATTGCTCCTACTACATACAAGGATGGACAACCCCTAAATACATGTCTTAATACAGATTTATTTTAGTGTATGAGTGTTTTTTTCTAAAAGCTGCCTGATTTTTATGAATAATTAAGCATTTCGGGCCGGGGATTTAGCTCAGTGGTTCCAGCATCTGCCTTACAAGTGCAAGGTCCTGAGTATGATCTCCAGTAACCACATACCACAATGCTGGATGTGGTGACTCATGCCCACCAGCAATCAGTATCAGATACCACAATGCTGGATGTGGTGGCTCATGCCTGTAATCCCAGCACTCTGGAAGCAGAGGCAGGAGGATTACTGAGTTCAAGGCTAGCCTGGGCTACATAGTAAGTTCAGGGCCAGCCTGAACTACAAAGTGAGACCCTGTTTAAAAAAAAAAAAAATACCAATAAATGTTTTGCTTAAAAAAAGACAAAAAGTACTTATTTTTTACCTGTGGGATGATGCCAGCCTGGCTCTCCTCCTGTTTACCCATCATTGTGTAAGACTTCCCAGCACCAGTCTGCCCATAGGCAAAAATACAAACATTATAGCCCTCAAAGGCATGTAGGAGCATTTCCTTCCCAATGTCATTGTACACACGATTTTGAGATGCAAAGCAGGGATCTTCAGGCTGTAAAGATTAAGAGGAGAAATCAAGGACATTTATTCATATTCTTTCCTATACTTTCTGATTAATTCCATAATAAAGAAAAATGTGTCAAGTCAGAAAAGTCATGTAAACTGTATTGTACATTTTAAAAGTACCCCTTACATAGTCTTTGCATTACACACATGCTCCCCTGGTATGTGTGCACATGCTCACACGCAGAGTAAAGCATCTATGCACAGAAACAGCTCCATAAAGATCGGGAATGACTACCTTTTGTTTTCTACAGCCTTATGCACAACTCTTCTAATGAAGAAGAGACCTTTCTCTTTCTCTCTCCAAATATTCCAGTTCCTGCCACAGGCCCTTCCCTTGGCAATTAGGCTCTGTCAATAGGTTAACACATCTCTTACTTCTCAACACAAAATAGGGAAAAGGAAAATGAAGCATGTAACAAGATGGATGGTGCAGAGGGGAATTTTGCCAAGGCTGAGACTGGCACTCTGCACTGAGGACGGTGGTGCAGAGGAGCCAGTGCTCCTCCACCTGTGCATTGGCAAGCTGTTTACTCTGCAACCTGAAAGCTCTTCCAGAATGTTCAAAGGCCATATCTCCTATTACAATTTTAAAAATTAACTGTGGTCATCCCAATGTTCCTAGCCATTCTCTCAAATTTTAACTTAAAATCGGTAATATTCTGAACAGGTTTGTTTGTCTTTTTGAGACAGGGTCTTGCTTTGTAGTTCAGGCTGGCCCTGAGTTCACTATGTAGCCCAGGCAAGCGTGGAACTCACAGCAATCCTCTCGCCTCTGCCTCCCGAGTGCTGGGATTACAGGCGTGAGCCACCACACCCAGCATTCTGAACAGGTTTTTAAACTCCATACTTCCTAAAATCTGTAAGTACAGTATGAGAATTCTAAAATACTTTTCAATAAACCCTCAAGATGTCTAAAGAGACTAAATTAGGTTTAATATATATTTAGTATAACAAAGATCGGTTTTATATGTATGCGTATGTTATATGTAAATTTTCCATCAACCAAAATATTTTATTAAGAATACTTTATTTTGGGCCGGAGGATTAGCTCAGTGGTTCCAGCGCCTGCCTCGCAAGTGCAAGGTCCTAAATTCGATCCCCAGAAACCACATACAATGCTGGGCATGGAGACTCACGCCCACCAACAATCAATACCACATATCACAGTGCCGGGCGTGGTGGCTCACGCCTGTCATCCCAGCACTCAGGAGGCACAGGCAGGAGGATTGCTGAGTTTGAAGCTTGCCTAGGCTACATAGTGAGCTCAGAGCCAGCCTGAACCACAAAGCGAGACCCTGTCTCAAAAAAAAAAAAAAAAAGAATACTTTATTTTGGCAAAGCCTGGTGGTACATTCCTATAATTCTAGGACTTGCAGGAGGCTGAGGCAAGAGGAGTACCATGAGTTCAAGGCCAGCCTGGGGTACTTAATGAGACCCTGACTCAATAAAACCAAAAAAAAAAACCCTCCAACAAACAAGACTTTATTCTTCACATAGTATTCACTGTATCAAGAAGTGAACTAGCTGGACAGACGTAGTGGCTCACACCTGTAATCCCAGCATTCAGGAGGCAGAGGCGGGAGGATTGCTGTGAGTTCAAGGCCAGCCTGGACTACATAGTGAGCTCAGGGCCAGCCTGAAATGCAAAGCAAGACTCCGTCTCAAAAAACTAAAAAAATACAAAATAAAAGAAGAAGAAGTGAACTGATGCTAGACCACACTTACCAACCTACTGGGACGGTTTAGCTATGGAAAAAAATAAATCAGAAAGGGAGAGCAGAGCCAAAGACTCACCGAGGTGTGAGACCAGTAGGAATAGTCGAAGCTGAAGGACTTTGGTGCTTCCTTTGGGTTCTTTGGGTTAATAATACCTAGAGAACAAAAATGTTTAATTCTGTTAAGTCCATCAGCTACAAGTTCTTTTCTTCCCCCCGTTTAAGGGACTGAACTCAGGACCTTGTGCTTGCAAGGTGGGTGCAGTGCCACTGAGCTACATCCTTGGCCCTAGCTACAAGTTTTTTAATTTAACATGATGTTACACTGCATACTTGAAACATCTGATCATTAAACATAAACAATAAAACCCAGAAATATTACATTATTAAAAGGAAATTTATAGTACACAAGGAACTTGAAAAAAATAAGACCAACAACATTCACTGTGTTTCCAGTATTAAGAACAGAGCCTGGAATACAGCAAAATCTTATTAAATAATCTGCAACTGAGGATTTATCTGCTCTAGGTAGGTTAAGAGTCAAAATTTGGAAATAGACCATGTTACTATTTCAAGGCACCTCAAACTACTTGAAATATTTCAACACACGCAGTACTACACTAATCCATCCACAACTGGAAACAAATTCTTTTGAAAGATTTTGCTACTTCAGAAGAGCATTTGGGAATGCAGTATTCATTACAGTCTTATTTCTGAAACCCACAGCTGACAATAACAAATACATAAGTAATTTTACAATACATGTATATATGTTCATTCATACAGTGGAATCACTAAATCATCTGTGGAACGTTATAAACAGCAGATGTACTTTTAGACTGAAGAGCATGAAGTCTCACTGCCCATAATACAAGGATTTCTCAGGTAATCAATCCAGCCACGCTACACTTCAGGGAACCACCATGAATGCAAAAGCTTATCTCCTTTCTCTCACACAAAGCTTTTAGCTCCTCATATTTCATGTGGGACAGAATCTTTGTAACATGTGGCCATGAAATCTCAAAGAGTCAACATCTGAACCAATCCACTTCTCTACAGCAGAGCCACATCCCAGGCAATCAGTGAGATCAGGATTAAAAAATAAATCTGTCTCAGGCAGCTGCTGCTCAGGACACAAATAGCAACAGTTGCTATGGTGCTTGGTTCTCTTGCTGGATTCCACTGGGTAAAGCCACACATTTATGTTCCAGGCTCAAATGCTGACAGTATTATTAAGGCTCACACTGCACATGAGCATGTGACAAGGAGTCATGGTTCTAGAAAGGTTATCTCCAACACACAAAAGGTAATCTAAGCAAAGAAGTGCACTTCTAACGAAAAGCTACAACACGCAAGGTTTAAATAACACAAACACTTATTTCTGAAACCCACAGTGACTCTGAGTGTAAGTACTTTCTGTTTTTTTAACCGTTTTAATCCTCCCCTCACACACAGGGTAGGTGGTGTCCTTCCCCACTGGACAGATGAAGAGAAGTAGAGTAACTCACTCGGTTGCAGAGCTAGCTAGTGGCAGGTCCAGGATCTGCACTTGGAGTGGCAGGCTCCACAGTGCATGTTGTGTAAGTCCTTACCCTGTACACCACGGATGCCAAGGCAAAGAGCAATATGGCATTGTATGTAGTCTATGCACATGTATATGCATGCTTATGTGTATGTGGCTACCCTCCTAAAATTAAACCCTAAGGTTTTTTTTTTTTTTTTTTTTTGAGACAGAGTCTTGCTTTGTAGTTCAGGCTGGCCCTGAGCTCACTATGTAGCCCAGGCAAACCGCAAGCCGCCATGAACTCAGCAATCCTCCTGTCTCCGCCTCGCCTCCCGAGTGCTGGGATTACAGGCGTGAGCCACCACGCCCGGCACTGTGGAATGTGGTATTGATTGCTGGTGGGCATGAGTCACCACGCCCAGCAGTCTATGTGGTTACCAGATCAACTCAGGACCTTGCGCTTTCAAAGCAGGGGCCAGAACCACTGAGCTAAATCTCCGGCCCCACCCTAAGGATTTTTTAAAACTGTCTTTGGCCAGGTGTGATAGCACATACCTCTAATCTCATCCCTCAGGAGGCTGAAGCAGTTAAGATCACAAGGTTGCAGTCAGTTTAGCTACACAGCAAATTTGAAACTACCTAGATAGGTAAGACACATGTTACCTTAAATATATGAAATATTTCCTAATAAAAAACTTTTAAAGCCCTAGGACTTGCAAATGAAAAGAATCTTCTATGAACACAATGTTGATGACAGCACTACTTACCAGAACCCTATAAAAACCAAACATACTCCAGGCATGGTGGTGCATGTCTGTAATCCCAGCGCTCAGCAGGCTGAGGCGTGAGGATCACTGTTTCTGAGGCCAGCCTGGACTACACAGTGAGAAAAAAATAAATACCAAATATACTATTCTTACTACTATGGACAATGAGTTACTGTTTTTGAATGTACCAAGGAATTTCTCTTTTAACTTAATTAAGAAACAAATTCCCTAGGGCCAGAGATTCAGCTCAGTGGTTCCGGCGCCTGCCTCGCAAGCGCAAGGTCCCGAGTTGGATCCCGGTAACCACATACAATGCTGGTTGTGGTGACTCACGCCCACCAGCAATCAGTACCACATACCACAGTGTCAGGTGTGGTGGCTCAGGCCTGTAATCCCAGCACTCGGGAGGCAGAGACAGGAGGACTGCTGATTTCAAGACTTGCCTGGGCTACATAGTGAGCTCAGGGCCCGCCTGAACTACAAAGTGAGACCCTGTTTCAAAAAAAAAAAAAAAAAAAAAAAGAAAGAAGTTCCCAAGCAATAAAAGGAAGAGAGTTAGTATGTGTCATAGAAAGAACATAGAACTTGGCAAAAACAAGCAGCACCAGTACCACAGCTGACAACCTTTTACTATTCTATACATATGAAGAACAATAAACAAGTACTGTATTTAGGTATTTTCTGTGACCTTGCTACTACTTAACTGAGTGGTCTCTACAACTGACATAATACCTAGAACAATGACAGCGAACCTTTTAAGAGACTAAGTACCAAACCACAATCCAAAACCCATTTTTTTATCACAATGGCAATACTCCAATTAATCCTGAAGACTGAGGTTTTAGTTTAGAAAAAATGACTTTATATTAACATCTTTTGTCTTAAAAGAAAAACACAATAACCTACATGCCATAGTTTGCCACTACTGACTTACACAGCATAATATAAGTACTATACAATTTTTTTTTTTGAGACAGGGTCTCGCTTTGTAGTTCAGGCTGGCCCTGAGCTCACTATATATATAGCCAAGGCAAGCCTCAAACTCAGCAATCTTCCTGCTTCCGCCTCCTGAGTGCTGGGATTACACGCATGAGCCACCACATTGGGCTACAAAGAAATGTTTTTAAACCAGGTAGAGTGTTATATGCCTATAATCCTAGCACTAGGAGGCTGAGGTAGGAAGATCATGCAAGTTTGAGGCCAGCAAGAACTATATAGTGTAACTGTTTCAAAACAAAACAAAACAAAGTTAATTTTAAAAAAATAGTATTTTTATCTTGTTTTAAACCCTCTCAATACTTGTTGAGAATGCTTCCTGATCTTTAAACCAAAGCAAAAGACCACTAATTAAAAAAGTAAATGACAGCATAAAATAAGAATACTAGTCCCTGGCAAGAGTCAAAGTAAAACATTCACATCCTTTGACAGCTGCACATGAGATCTCAGCCTTTCCTACCACAACACGAATCCCTTAACTAAGGGCAAAGACCACGTCTTGAGGATGCTATAGGTTGCCCTCCACCAAACTGCACTCAGATGAATACCCCCCCCCGGGGGGGTGTATAATGGAAATCTGGCTGAACACTGTATCTTTTTCCAGAAAACAAGAACAATCAGAACAATGAATGTCTGTGCAAAACAAACATAATACACCAGTAGATTTTGTCACCTTTTACAGAAAGAATAGAGAAAAAACAGAATTATAGAAAGACTTGGTAGAACACTATCAAGATTTTTCACATAGAGGCTAGGAAGTTTAACACTGGGGATTGAACTACCTCTCCAGGATTTTTTTTTTTTTTTTTTTTTTTTTTTTTTGAGAGACAGGGTCTCGCTTTGAAGTTCAGGCTGGCCCTGAGCTCACTATGGTGCCCAGGCAAACCGCCGCGAACTCAGCAATCCTCCTGTCTCTGCCTCCCAAGTGCTGGGATTACAGGCATGAGCCACCACATCCGGCATTGTGGTATGCGGTGTTGATTGTTGGTGGGCGTGTCTTCATGCCCAGCATGATATGTGGTTACCGGGGATCGAACTCAGGATCTTGTGCTTGCGAGGCAGGTGCTGAACCACTGAGCTAACCCTCTGGCCCATCCAGGATTTTTTTAAAAATGTTGAGTCAGGGTCTCATAAAATCACTAAACCGCCCAGACTAGGCTCAAACTTGCAATACTCTTCCCTCAGCCTCCCAGAATGCTGAAATTACAGCCAGGCCTCCCTTACACAGGGGTTCTCATATCAAAGTCAACTGAGTTTAAAACAGAGTATAGGGGGCCGGAGGGTTAGCTCAGTGATTCCGGCGCCTGCCTCGCAAGCGCAAGGTCCTGAGTTTGATCCCCGGTAACCACATATAATGCTGGGCGTGGAGACACGCCCACCAACAATCAACACTGCATACCACAATGCCGGACGTGGTGGCTCACGCCTGTAATCCTAGCACTCGGGAGGCAGAGACAGGAGGATTGCTGAGTTCGCGGCGGCTTGCCTGGGCACCATAGTGAGCTCAGGGCCAGCCTGAACTACAACACGAGACTCTGCCTCAAAAAGCAAAAAAAAAAAAAAAAAAAAAAACAGTATAGGACTTCAAATTTATTTCACAGAAAGCATGCACATTAGAACAGGGTTATGGTAATCAACAAACGTACAAGCCATATTTTCCCAAGATAAAAGCTGTTCCAAATATAGCACCAATTCTGAGGATGGAGTACCGCCAGCACACAGGCTTTATCTAGGACACATCACCATTTGTCCACAAGAAGTGGATTCCAGTCATATTTTTTGGGAGCTAGGAGTCGTAACTCTCTTTTAAGCACTGTAGAGTTTGTACTGCTTTCTCTCCTATAAAACCACCTTCTCATTGCACTTTCCACCTTTTGTACCTGAAGTCTCCTCTCTGATCGTGGTTTCGCTGGACGTACAGTCCAGCATATTCTATACCTGGACCTACCCTCCCCACAACCACATTTTCATGATGCTCCTGGGGTCACCTGAACTTCCCTCTCTCACCCTCCACAGCTAATCTGTCCTTCAGCTTCCTTGCAAGTATTTTTAGCATCCCACGCTCCTCACTGCAACCCTGGTTCACACCACCTACTCTCTCCTCCAAACACCTGCAGTGTCTCCTGACTGGAGGATGTGTGTACACAGGAACACCAGCCTCTACAGAAGGCTTAGAGACTTCTGCTGCCCTTTGTATAATATAATTACTCCCAGGAGTACTGACTCTTGCACCAGAAATCCTTGAGTCCTTGTTTGTGTGTTTTCAGAAACAAGAAGACCAAAGATCCCACTCCTTTATCAAAAGTGTTCTCTTGGGCCAGAGGGTTAGCTCAGTGGTTCCGGCGCCTGCCTCGCAAGCGCAAGGTCCTGAGTTCGATCCCCGGAAACCACATACAATGCTGGGCGTGGAGACTCACGCCCACCAGCAATCAACACCGCATACCACAATGCCGGACGTGGTGGCTCACGCCTGTAATCCCAGCACTCGGGAGGCAGAGACAAGAGGATTGCTG